>JABJVR010003853.1:0-15434 GCA_025773905.1 Chitala chitala
CCCCCCCCCCCCCCCCCCCCCCCCCCCCCCCCCCCCCCCCCCCCCCCCCCCCCCCCCCCCCCCCCCCCCAAAAACACTAATCAGGTCTCATTTTTCCATGTCTTCCATAGTGTATACTTATGTGCTTTTAAAAACAAACAAAAGATTTTATTCATCACAAATGAAACCATTACGTTTTCTGTACTTGAGCCACCTGTATCGAAAACAGGACCATATGAGGGACTGTGCTGCAAACCCCCGTTTCTCACACACACACACGCACACACACGCACACACACGCACACACACGCACACACACGCACACACACAAGTTTCTGTGATGCCACAGTGTTGTCACGCTTACTGGCTTCACCACGTTGCCTATAGACACAGGACTGTACTTCAAACACACCTGACCCCCATAACATTTGTTTTTGTACTACATTATAGACAGGTCAGTGGTATTTTACATATGTGGTAACAGGCATACAAAACTAGCAGTATGAGAAACATTCCATAACCATGCAGTGTATTCTCTGAATAGTAACAACATCTGTAAGGTGAAGGACGTAACTAATCCATGAACATGCATTGTCTGAAACTCTTAAAACAGTTATAATAAGAATGAACACAAGGTGAAATTATGAATAATGGGGGGGCGGGGTTGTATTTTGGCCAAAGAAGAAGGGGAAGAAAAAAGTTAATAATTATAATAATACACATTAGATTGGTGGTCACTTCTGGTCGTCAATCTCCTTCTTGATCTCTGCCAAATAATGGTGATCCTTTCCATGAGCAACCTCCATGATGGCCAAAGTCTGGAGGGAAATAACGGCAGTGTGTATCAGAGATGTGAGCCCACACCCTCCCGTTCACTGCAGCACGTGCTCGAGAAATAACGGCAGTGTGTATCAGAGCTTGAGCCCACACCCTCCCGTTCACTGCAGCACGTGCTCGTGAAATAACGGCAGTGTGTATCGGATGTGAGCCCACACCCTCCCGTTCACTGCAGCACGTGCTCGTGAAATAACGGCAGTGTGTATCAGAGATGTGAGCCCACACCCTCCCATTCACTGCAGAACGTGCTCGTGACGCGATATACATTATGTAAAAGGAAGGGTCACGAGCACAGAGTTTACCGCTAGGTTGCCTTACCTGTTTCAGTGCTTTGACTCCTTGGGCTGTCCTCCCTAGTCCTAAATACAGTCTGCCCAGCTTCAGGTACATGGAGGCCACATTGAGAGAGTAGGCAGGGTAGTGCAGGCTGAGGAGAACCAGGGGAAAGAGCATGAGTTACACTCTGCCGCACGCATCTAAATAAAGCGCATCATTATGTAACCTATGCTGGAACAAATTTTGCATTCTGTCATACAGACCTACGTTTTTGTCTGAAGTTACACCGTTCAGCCTTCAGGGATATATAAAGCAGTTTGACTCCAGCTTGCACAAATTAGCCCAGTCTGATGCTAACGGTTTTACGCCTGTATTTAGTAAATAGGTTAAAAAGGAGGAATCCATTTCAATGCAGAACATTTTCAAGCACTGAAATTGAGACACTTTCACACGTGGCTTATTTCTGCCTATTTTTCAATTTAACATAATTACGAGGAAATGTAAAACTTAAATACATCGTGTGCATTATCCCAATTGTAAATCCACTCAGAAAGGCTCCAGCTGTAAGAATAATAATTCTAATTGTTTTTATATACACAACACAGTTGCACCATGGCGCTTATCAAGAACACAGAAGCAAAAAGTATTTCAGCTGTGTTTATAATGAATGAAACACAAAGCCTGATGACACCAAACAGGAGGAGCAAAGGTCCTCAGTAAAGAGAAAAAAAACCTCTAGGCTGGGGGGGCTGACTGGCTATCCAACCCCCTGGGCAAGTTTTACTGCTGCTGCTTCACTTTACACCATGTACAATATGTACTGAAGCGTTGTAAATGTTACCTGTATGGTTTGATGATCTTCTCCCCATAGCTCATGGCACCATCCCAATCCTGCATGTAGAGGCACACACCCATGGCCTGGTACATCATGTGTAGCATGTACACGTTGGTCGCATCAAATATCGAGCCCATCTTTTCAAGGCTGAGCTCGCAGATTTCCAGCAGTTCACTAGGGGGTACTGTGGAGTCAAGGAATTCAGATATGCCTCGTCTCCAGTGGCGCTTTACGGAGAACTGTGCTCTCAGTGCATGTTCAGAACCATACAGCGCCTCTAAAGCTAGTGGAAAATCATCATCATAAACTATTGCAATTCACACAGATAAAGCTTCATTTGTAAAGGAAGCACACAAAGGGCTTTTGCATAACCCTACCAGAGGCACAGAATTAAGCATTGAAGCAAAACAAAAGGTACTGCTCAAAGCCTAGAAGATGGGTTTTGGTTATTTCTAAAGCTAAAAAATGAGCTCCAAGTTGGTTTGATCATGCTGCGTTTCAGCGTTGCGCTTCCAGTGTAAAAGATGGGAAGGCCTTTTGCCAGTACTGAAGACGATCAGTGCTTGTTTAAAAACATTTCCTTATTCTTAACGTCTCACATGTCAAGCATTGACAGGGGATTTCGCCATTCTGCTGAGCACAAGTTCAGAGTTACTTATTACTCTTTTCACGGCCACCATATGGCATTAGAACCTGCTTCATATACCAAGGCATGAAAAAGACAAAAGCTAAATTATTCCTACACTGATGCGTAATACAGTGAGAAACACCACAGTGAAGGGTGTAAAGAAGAGAACAGATAAGGATATTCTTGTAGTGCTTCGCTCTGCGGAACTCCTCAATGATATTCTTGGCGTATTTCACCATTTCTTGGACCTCCTCTGGTTTTGGGGGCATGCTTAATTTCCGAATTTCCATTTTTGCCTTATCCTAGAAGAAAGCACACAAACTAGATTGACTTTTCCTAACAGGTGTTCTTCATGCACTGGTAGTCCCAGCTAGGCAGCATGTTTCCTTCCCAATAAACAATGTTGTTCAGAGTTAGCCTGAGAGAGGAAAAAAAAAAAAAAAAAAGTAACTAATCCGTTTAATTTCCATAACTTTCATCATGCTGCGTTTTGAGTCTAAACCAAATGTGTGGCTCATTCTGCCATAGACGGTGCATTACTTTGGACTTAGAAATGCACTCCTTGCATTCACAGGTGAAGAAGTAGGAGTCCTTCAGCCTCTCGTTTCTGTCCTCCGTCGGATAGAGCAGATCGATGTAGCTCGTGAAAATCTGAAGGTGCATAACGACTAGAATCAGACAATAAAATTCGAACCAGTTCAAAACGTAAGCATCGTTAATTTTATATGTTAAAACTACATATAAAACCCCTCCATTACCCATTGGGGTCAGGACCGTGGCCACGACAGATATTCAAACGACTGGATAACGGAATACGTACATTAAATGAGGAGCCCTAGCAACACAGTTGATTAGTCTACAAAATAACTGTGTACAGTACTGTAATTACAAAACAACTACATTAACACTGTCATACAGTACAGTACTACATATACAGTAATATTTTAAAGTCAGTTTTCGTTGTTTTAGTACTCCACGTGCATTCGGTAAAGCAATACCTTTTATTCTGCCTAACGGTAATACTTGCATTGATATCCAACTAGTTACTCTTAGCAAGCTTCATCGTTTTGTGTTAACGCTACTGTCAGTCATTTCCGTTTGACATGTTTTTCAGTTTTGTCAGTGTCACGCTTTATGTCGTTCGAGGTTGCTCTTCCCTATTCCGTAAATCGAAGCGATACGTGTAGCACTTTCACCTCTCTGTAAACGTTTAATGATTTTCATTCTTTGTCGTCATCCCAGCACCACATGTTTACACTTTTTAGCCAAGTATTTGCAATACAACACAAAGGGAATGCTGTAAAATGCTGTCACCACAGAGGGTACTACACAGTCGCCTGACCCTGGCGGTTAATACAAACCGACGGTTAAAAGAGTGACGGATAATTGAGTTTCTGCTGTACTTGTTAACTTATTAGCACTGCAAAGTGACCACGCGAGGCGTGGCAGAACGCGTGGCATGGCTCGTTCCTCTTTCCTAGCTACCTCGACAGAACGTCATGGTGTCTTTGCTTGGATGCTCTTTGGAGCAGAGAGAATTTCCCTATATAGTTACACGTCTAGCTTCAACTGGCCCTAAAGCACGATTTCAGAAACGTGGACTTCACCTCTTCCCCCGAGTGGATCTCCTGGATGGCCCGCACCTCGGCGACGGTGCCTTTGTACGTGACGATGACGTTGGGACTGCAGCTGTGGTTCATCAGGGCGACGCTGTTACCACACGTGAAAAGCACAGGGAGAGAGAGTGCGCTGTCATCCACTGTGCCATTTTGCTAATTGGTGACAAGTTGCTAAAACATTACTGTAAAGACTCGGCCGAAAATAATACATCATTATAGGGCAGACATCGACACAGACATCGCATGATTCATGGCTGCGTTTCTTCCATTCGGCACGGCCTTAGTCTGAGCCTCCAGAACAGGTCGTACTCCTGCCGCTGCTAAATCACAGGGCTAGACCTCCACGGTCCGCACCGACGCCAGAAGCCTCTGACGATTTGTCATCGAGCAGCGACACAAACAGCTGAGCTGGCGGAGGCCTTAAACAGCTCGTGTCACCTGCTAACTGCCATATTGATTACCTGGAACAGCGGACAGAGCTGTGCGAGCGATCTGGCACCTGGGTCAACGCAGAACACAAACGGCTCACCAGTTTTTCCTGAGCGACTTTACACCCCACAGGATGAGTAGCAGCAGCACTAATCACCATGAGCACAGTTTGCTATAAACACAATACAAATTACAGAGAAATGAACCTGCTCAGTTTGGTAAACCGGTACTGCAAAAGCCTGAGGAATGAGTACAGGAAGGAATTACGTTAATTCTTAAGCCAGAAAACGCATTACTCCTGCTGTAATGAAAAGCACAAACTACCCATGATTTCAAACGTTGAGTATCATAATTACAAGTTAGGAATAAAAACGGAAAGTTGCTCTTCTGTGTCTAAAAAGCTTACACATTTTTTCAGCAGTTGCATTAAACTCAGAGGCAAATTTATTCAGCCTGATGTGCGTCTCCAGCACTCAGCCTGTCACACGCCACACTGATATACAGCTGACCTTACCCAATTTATGTCATTTAATGACAAGAAACACGAATGGAACGCAACGCGTGTCGGCAGACGGTAAATCTAATTCAGTCCCTGGAGGTGGGAGAGGCCTGGAGAGAGAGGCGTTGATGTGAGGGCCGTTTTTCTTACTCTGGGAACACTGCAGAACCCAAATGGGACAGCTCTTCGTCTTCGATGGTGAAGCCATTACAATTGACCTGTGCAAGTGATTCAGGGAAAAAACATCTGCATTAAATTCTTACACATATATTCAAACAGTGCAGAATCATTGCCAGAATTTTACTGTCAAAGCACAGCACCCAGAGAAAATCCAATAAAACGCAGACAGAGCACATACACACGTGTATGCGCACACACACATTAATTCAGAAGCTGTCCACTTGAGGTTTGTGCGCACTGCAACAATTACCAAGGCACATTACTATGAACAGCCGGGGGTAACCGTGGTAACTGTGAAGTACTCTGTACCACCAGCAGCGCAGGGTGCACGAGTGCAAGTGGATGGGGCTGTCCCAATACTTTTGCAGGACGGTGTCTAATACACAAGAGAGCAGGACGAAGCAGGAAGGCAGCAAGCCTGACACCACGGAGCGCAGTCCATTCACGTGCATGTCGCTCTGTGCAGGAGGGGAGCCTGGGGCAACCCCCCCCCCCACATTCCTTCCCCACTCAGAAAGATGAGCAGGCACCCAGCGAGGCTGCGACTATCTCACACGCAACGCTCCTGTCAGCATTACAGGCTGCCTGGCAACCGCCCGCTAAAACGTATGGTAGCGGACCCTGGTGTCACGGCTGCAAGCTCAGCCACACGCCCACGAGCCCACTTCCTGCTGCGGGTGACAGGCCACCGGCCCCTGCCTCAATGAGTGCCACTTGTCAAAAAAAAAAAAAAAAAAAAACACGTGCACCACGTAGCACATTAAAATCAGATAACCACTTTACCACAGTGCGGTGTACTTCACAAAATACAATAAATAGCTTATGTGACACAGTACTGCTCTTGAAGAAACTCCAGTGCAGTGAGAATGCAGAATGTTCACTCTTACTTCCTGTCTGCATGCAGACATACTGTAAAAAGCAGCGAGGCTGTAACTGAATTACAGCTCAGTGTAGGATAAGTCCTCTGTCCTTTAACAGCACGGTCCCCTTAAATTACCTTCCCTGCTGTTTTAAGGAGAATGTAATCATATTAAATGTTACTTTACACAACCAGCTCGGTTTAATACAAAAATCACTCTATAAATGAACATATTAATGGTACAATAATTACAGTGAAATTACTTAAATATCTTCAGGCAAATTAGTCCACTGTACTGCTTGTTCCAATTACAATGTACAATGCAGTGATTTGTACAGTCAGTTTTAATTATTATTGGCCTGCTTAATTTGTTAAATATCACAAGTGTCAGAGTATTTGAATGGAACACAGTATGATTGAGCTGCATTAAATTACAGGACTGGTTGAAATTAAAAAGCAGTAAAAACCTAATTAACTTAATAAGGCTTACTAAAAATTAAGTAAAATAAATATGGGTCATCTTTAGAGGTATTATTCTCCCACAAATCCGTACTTTTAAGGACTGATGCAAACAAACCGTTTAGTCGTATTGATAAGGTCCTGTTCATTTCACACTTGCTGCTGTATTCCATGGCAGAGTGGATTCTTGTCAGTGCGGACTGGTACCTCGTTACCACTAATGTCACTATCCTGTTAACATTATTAGCGGTGATAAAATTCTATAACCAATATGACAATCTGAAATACTTTTCTTTCCGTCAGACTCAAACATTATTAAATGCGAGGACATGCACGAAGGTAGTGTCTCACCTGGGCAAAAAGTTCAGCAAGTGTATCGTCATCAGGGAAATCCAAGTGCTTGGAATAGAAGTGGTGGAGAGCAGCTACATCGGTCTGGTTCATCTCTTTTTTCTCGTTGTCCAGTTTGTCCAGGTCTATAACGATGGCAGCAAAAAAAAAAATAATAATAAAATAAAATACATATATACATTATATATACACACATCTCCCATTATATGCTGAAATACACAAATTTGGATATTTTGAACTAAAAATCAGCTGAGGTTAAACATCTTGGTAGAGGAGTGATGCATTTCCTAGGAGGTGCAATGTTTCCTCCAAACTCTCTTCTCCTGCTTAGTGTTCAGTCAGAGCAGCTTATTCCCACCACATGACTGCCCAGGCCTGCGTGTTCAGTCTGGTTCCCCTCAGCGCACAGCGCCGGCCCTCAGCGTTGATGCTGTACCCGGGCTTTCAGAGACATGTACAAAGACAACTGTTAAATATCCTCGACAGAACTTTTCCTGCCAAAGGAGGATTTAGATGGCCTTATGGGAGTGTTCTTCCACAGACCAGGATTTAGACTGATAAGGAGGAGAGCTTTCAACATGCATGGTACACCCAAACAAAAGAATGCAAGCTTTGATCTAAAAACAACAAAGAATACGACAAAATTAAAGCCATTTAAATCTTGTGTTGCGGGACTGATCTCAGAGACAATCTAAACACCTTTTCGGCTTTCAATCCACACTTTTAGATCTCCAGCACAGTCCTCCTCCTCAGCTGAAGAGGAGGAGAACTCCTGGGAGGTGAATCACCAGTCTCTCTTTCGATTCCATATTGCCTCTCAGTTCAGATGACGGTATAGATAATGGTTGCTCTGTAACCATTCAGCTGACATACTAACATACCTTAACCACGGTGGCTCAACGGGTAGAGCACCAGACTGGGAGGCGGCCCACTGCTCCCCCCAGGGGGTGTTTCAAACGCAAAGAAAAAAATTCCTTTTTCCATGTAATCTCAAGAACCATGCAGTCAGTGGGTTGGTAAGGGAATTCTAATAGAGTCAGCACTGAGAGCTGTCCTTCGCCTGGACTTTACAAGCTACTGTGCTGATGTTAACCAGCCCAGATCTTTGAAAAATCCAATACAAAGACAGCTTTTATTAGAGTGTTACCACATGTAGTGCAGGTGGAGCAGACACACTTAATGAAGTCAGTGGTCTATGCAATGTAAGAAATTTGGGCTCAAACACCAAGTAAATGAAAAACACAGAAGTCCAATTTGGTTCAGGCCTTTCTTGCAGATTCCCAGCCAGAAAATAATGGAAAACAAGCCAAGACAGCCAGGTACAAGGCAGTACAGCATTTAGAAGACTAACGTTACTAACTGCAGAATTAAGTGCAGTGACCCCCTACAATGAAACAAATATTGAGAAGGCTGCTAGCCAGCTATTCAAATGGCCAAACTGCAGATTAAAGTAAAGATATCCTCTTTGTACAACTACATTATAAATAAAAGTATTCAATTGTGCAGCCCTGTATTGACCGTTTTATGTGACGAATAGCGTAGTCATGCGCGCTCACACACACAAACACACACACACAATTTCTCTCTCCAGCTCACTAGCACATAAGAGCGCTGCTCTTGACTCCTGAATGGAGCTCACACTTCCCTGAGCGCAGCGCCTCTTGGCAGCACGCGACCCAAACTCCTTCCGCCCTGCTGCACTGAGAACAGCGTGCCTAAATAGTTCTGCTGCAGGAAGCATTTAAATGCACAATTTGCGGAGAGCGCCCGCTCTGTCTCCCGTCCGTCTGACATGTGACGTCTGCTTTGTAACTTACGTGCTTCAAACTCGCTCAGGGCCAACAGCCTTTCTGATGCGGTCCTCTCCGACTGTGCTTTCTGAAAGAGAAGCAGACAAGATGCTCAGCATCTCCGGCTTCACAAGGAGTGGAGCTGCATCTTCCTTCACCGTCCCGTTGCGTGCAAACTGCATGGATGTTTTACGCAGTAAATTGCTGTATGGTCATAAGGCCATGAATAGACAAAAAAATGAATTGTACTGTGCAAAAATGTTATTTTTGTGTTCAGCTAAAAAATAAATGCATAAAAATAACTTCAATTAAAAGAAAGGTTGTATCTATGTGGGCGTGTTTCATTATGTGTGTAAACATTCTCTGTGTGTCACCATAATTACAGGGCAGCACCATCCAAAGCCTGTTTAGTGCTGCAGATTGCATATTCAGGAGGCTCAAACAGCAGCTGGAGACAAAAGAGAAATTGTCCCCCCTCTCCTCCGAGTGCCCCCCCCCCAGGCCTGCCTGGCCCTGCTCCACACGGTTGCCATGGGCCGTACCTGCTGCCAGCCTGTTGAAGACAGCTCAGGAGAGCACGGTTCTGTGTGCACGGTAAACTGTGCCCTCCATACACCTCCCAGCTAGAACAGGAGAGGGTGACGCAAAGGGCGACGCCAAGTGTTTGTGAGCCCATACAGCCGAGTCGAGCGCCAACTTTGGCAAGCAATTTCACAGAGCAAACAGCACCTGCCCGATAATTTCGTTCTCGCTGCAACGCTCTCTTCACGAAGAACGGCCTTCTAACTCAGAACACGTCTCTGACTGACGGTATCAGGTGTCGAGTGTCTGCTGTCCTACTGTGAATTTCACCTTGTCACATGTATCAACATCCGATGTCATGAAAATATTGCAGCATCATGTCCTGTGGTTATTAGAAAACCACCCAGTGGTGCTTATAACAGAATCTGGGAGGAAAATGATATTTGGGGTGGGGGGTGCACACATATAACATGTTCTGTTAGATATTGGACAGATTTAATATTTATGACAGCTGTGTATGTAGCTGTCCTTATATAGGGCAAAATTAGTAAATACAAACAGAGCAAACAGAAAAAGATCACCCCTTCATAATTACAACTGGCCATGCGCATTGGCAATGCCTCAGAATATATGAGAAATAATGTGGAGGGAGCAGAGACGGCAGGAGGAGGATGAGTGCCAGGTGAGACGGTGGCCAAACATGCCACGCGCCACACGCCTCAGCCTTCCATGTCAGGAGAATCGCTGGTTACTCTTTTCAAACAGCTCCACACCGTACACAGAGCAGAAGGGGACACACTGGGCAGCTTGTTTCACGTTCTCTGCGTCGCAGCTGATGCCGTCAGGCAGTGCAGCCCTGGGGCTGGCTGGCTGTTTCGAACCGTTGCTTTTGACGTGCCCCACCCCCGCCTTTTCAGGCGCGGTGCCCCTCCTCCCCACCTGTTTCACGATGATCCGAGCTGCTAGCCTGACGGTCTCTGATGGACTCCAGTTCTCCCCGAAGGCACACATGGAGGAACACTCTAGCTTGTGCATGGGCCAGTCTCCTTTCTGTAAGGAGGAGCAGCTGGTTACCTCAGCACACACACGCAGACGCACACAACTACCACAAACCCCAACAAGCATTAAAGGGAAGATCACTAGTTTTAAAGAAGGACCGAATATAACCACACATCATCGCCTGCAACCGAAAATAAGATGATACACAAAATCCTGTATCTTGGCAAGGAGACAGCAACTTATTCTCAGTGCTATACAATGGATTGTCATAGCAACAGCAAGAGACCACAAGATATTTCCAGCTCAATTTTTAAAACAGGATAGTACCTTAGTCACTACCAACAGATGGTTTTATCTCCACATTTGCAACATTAACTTTTTGCCTATAAAAGCAATTCTAAAAATAACATTATTTAAAACTTTAAAAATACAGAAACATAATTAACATTTGTCAATTAGCACTTAATCAGCTGACGGCGGCTGACAGGTCGGTGCTGCATTGCAGTGTTTCTGAGGCGTGTGGGGCTCCGGTCATTGTTGCTGGTGAAGCGCACCAGCGGGAGTGGCGACTTACAAACACGGGGGGGGGGGGTCTGCGTGCAAGCAAGCAGCCGCGCTGTGCCCGCTTGCCACGCCACACTCACACGGGCTTTTTGGCCAACACTAACTATTTTTTTAAAGCCTGTTGAAACTACAGATGTTACAGCTTCAGCTCTCCTGTACATAGTCCATTTTCACGTCGTCCATAATTTACTCATTTCATCCAGTAGAACACACACCATGACATTAGTACAGTCTTGCGTCAAACAAAAAACAGAAGCGGCAAAAAAGCCGAAGTGCGTTAGCGCCCAAATGTTTGGCAGGAAAAACAGCTTTCTGAAGCCTCTCCACTGCAAGGGAAATTAAAGCTGTTAATCTGTGAGACTTCCCACAGTGACGGGACGTGTGCAAGAACGGCGCTCGGCTGCAAGGCACGAGAAAGTGGACCCGCATGGCTAGAGTTATCAGTGCGGCCGCACTGTAACATTCAGGTGTCTGAGCTCGTGCTTCACGATGACAGCTGGTCTCCCTTACCTGACAGTCCACGTTGCAGTAGAACGCCTGTTTGCACTTGCCACACTTGGAAAGGCCTTCCTTCCTAGGAAGCACAACACAGAAGAAGATTGTGAGCAAACAGTAGCCTGAAACTGCCTGCAAATAAAGGTAAGGAAGCATGTGCTGCTCCTCTGTGGGTCCAGGGCATACAGCTCCGAAAGGTACAGCTTACTGCAAAACACGGGTGCTGTACTTGAATTATTACTAGGTTGAACAGTCAGTAACCACAGTCTGTGGAAAACTCTACATGGTTCCTACATTAGTCCACTTCACATGTTCAGATGTGTTCATCAGCCACCATCTCTCACACTTTGACAAGAAGTCATGTCTTAAAGTCATGTTCTCATCAGAAGAGTGCAAAAACATGACTTTCGTGTTGGGCATTACGACATACACAGTATGCATTTACTACAATAACAGAACTAGTACCATATTTATAATGGACCTTATTAACTGGCAATAAGAAATTTTCTGCATACAAAGAAATATTAAAAAATTGGCACAAAACTGAACACAACCAAAAGAGCAGATATGTAATATTCCCATAAATGCAGCAGTAAACTTTACTGTCACCTTTTGAGACTGGGAAAGTAACAGAAAAAAATGCTCGCTTTGACATGAAAAATAAGCAGACCAGACCACCACAACTGACATGATTTTAACATACATGAATAAACACACATGACCCGAAGGACAGCTCTTACACACAAGTCTACCAGTCCTTAGTAAGATCTTAAAACTAAATTTCACTTTAACAACAATGATTTCTCATTTTAAATTTGTCCCAAATTATATAAATGCATAAAAACTCAAAAGATGCCAAAGTTTCCTAAGGACACAGACAGATGGGGACGTCTCACCTCACTACTGTATAGCTGAAGGACAGCCTATTAGCATTTAAACCAAGTAACATAAATAGCCAATTCTTTACTGGGGCTTAATATTCAAATATAAATTATAATATAATGTTTATTTAACATAACACAGTAGTCCCCTACACGTGGCTAGTTTTCAGTATACATTAGGACGGGAAGTACAGAAACAATTAAATATTTTCTTGTCTGTCTGATTGTTTTGAACAGCAGTTCATTCTTGGGACAATTTAAAGATGTAATTCACAAGTACGACATGTATGGATGGTTATTCACTGGACTCTAGGGACAAAATACTGTTAATGTTTTTAGCCAAAGCAGGAAACACACATTTATTCAAAACATCAGTGGAAGATTCTGCAAAGAGCCACTTACAGAAGTAAAGCAGGCAAAGTGTTTCATGGTCACACACGCGGAGATTTAGTGAGCATAGTGGGAAGCTCTACCTCTGCCTGTTTCTCCACAATTAATTAAAACATTTTATGAAATAAGGTTTTGTTGTGGTTTTATGCTGTGGCCTATCTGTTCTACATGATAATTTACTGAGTTATGCTTAGCACTGAGGTTTTCCTTGTACACTCAGTTCAAAAAAAAAAACAGAAACACACATTACATTTGGTAATAAAGACACACCAGTCACATGTATAGTCGTTATAACACCCAATTCTGTGAAACGGAGACAACACAAATGTAGGTTAGGCTATCAGTTGATATTTGGGCATCCAAAATGAATCTGTTTAGCAAAGACAATTGCACCAACAGGCAAGGAGAACAAAAAAAACTCTTTCAAGAGCCTTAATATCACAAATCAGCACTCAACGTGAAACCAATACATCAGAAAGAGTACAGGGTAAACGAAGCATCAAACTGAGAGCGAAGCGAAAGTCATGCTGAAATGATGCTACTGCCAGTGTTCAGCTTGTGACCTGCATGACCAACTATATGAGAAACCTGCGTGTCCACAAACAAGCTTCTGACCGAGGCCAGCCAGCAGACTAGAGCAGCATCATAGCCACTTTTTCTGCACGAACAGAAGGCAGGTTGTGGAAAGTTCTCCTGACTGAGGGTGTGGACATAGTTCAAAGTCACTCTAATATCATGGCAATTAAAAACTCATAAGTAAGATACATAAAGACGCATATCAGACCAGTGCCTTTTCACACAGAGAAAACGCTATACTAGTATTAACACAAACTCTTTGGGTTTTTAAACCCAAAACCGTAACATTTATTGCTGTGGAAATAAGTGTGTTACATACTGTATATAGGAAATATAATGTACCAATTAAGCAAAGTTTTGGTTCTTAGCACCACTCTCATGTTAAGACACTAGCATTTCAAAAGCCCATATAAATGACTGACTTCTGCACATAAAGTAATACAGCACTGATTCACACCTTCTCACCACAAAAAGTTCAGTCAAGATGGGAAAATGGGTCAAACCAGAGCCCGCAGAAGTGGTAAGTGCACAGTGGATTAATGATTTTACAGCAGCAAATCCACCTGAGAATTAGGCAGTGCTGTAGAAGGATCTAACAGGCATGGAGGATTAAGGTGGAGTTATCTGAGATGTTGCAGCACTAAGGCAGATGGTAAGCTTGAGGAATGACCTCACACTGCACCAGGTTGTCCAGCAGTTTCAGTTCACAAATCTATCATGGAGTAGAGAGGTCAGCTCTAGTTTGAAAGGGTTCTGACCAATCTATGGCTATGATGTCAGTGACTAAATTTATAACCTCTATAGAATCCTTCATGAAGCGTATTATATCTGTCTTGTTCAATATTTCAGTTCGATAACTTCTCCAAACGGATCCCGGACTGAGCAGTATAAACTGTGCTTAGTGAAGGCATTTCTGCTCTTGTGACACTGCATACATACTAAAACAAACGCTGCTCCCCTGCATTGCAGTTATAATCCAGCATCTTGCACCAGTCTACATCGCAGCTGCACTGCAACCAGTGTTTTTCAGAACAACTTTTCACTTGAAGGGACTAGCAGAGACAGGAAGATTTGTTGCACCCATAAAACAGACCGTGCCTTTACTACACTATTTAAATTGATCAGAATAACTCTTGAACAACGTATCTTAGCAGCAGTGTGTAAATAATTTACAAACATTTTAACACAGCCTCTACACCAAAGATCAATGCATGCTTGGAGGGGATTTAATAATTAAGATGACCCCTGCACACTAAGAGTTATCCCAATTTCAAGCGAGCACTGTCACTCACCTGCTTCATGCAGTCTCTTTGCTGCAGTTCTGCATGATTAAAACTGTTGCTACATGCCATCAGGGAACACTCAGACCTTAAAACTGCAAGATCAGCGGTTAGCCAGAATTACACGAGACAACGGCACAACGCTCATGCAGAGCGCGTGTTCAACTTCATGTCATCTGTGGCTCTCTCTTTTAAAGTTCTTAACCAAATGTGTAGACAATGACATATTTAATCATCAGGGCTCTGGCTTTCATCTACAACACACTGCTTCTACCCAGCTGCTTCACAAAAAAGGACATAAGGTGAAGAGAAATTCGCAGGTGGAGCACGTGCTGTTCATTTACAGATGTAGAACATTTATCACGGATACAAACAGGCAGTATCAGACGTGCCCTTTTGGAAAGTAAAGAGATTCTGCATACAGACTCCTCACAGCAGCGCGAGAGATAATGGTAAAAACACGGATTCTTTCAGAGGAGTGCACCTTTACACCTACAGCTTTTATCTGATCTTATTTTACTATTGTATAATTGTCCTTGGACCCTAATATTGGGTGTTTATATGATACGTTTCTATATCTGTAATTGTACTTGTAATTGTTATGCAGTTAGTTTGTAATTTTTTCGTTTCTGCCCATCTTGGCCAGGACACTTGAAAAAGATTTTTAATCTCAATGAGGTCTTCCTGGTGAAATAAAGGTTAATAAAAAGCTTTTATACATATAAAATTATTAATTTTGACTTATATGTATATTACACAGAAATATAACACATGCTTATTTGATTTAAGGTCCTTTACTGTGAAGATCTCAATGTATGGTATTGTTATAATGAGTGCCCAACAGCCCAGGAATGGATCTAGAGAATTTGGCATGGGGTGGCAGGGAGATTTTAAGGAGGTTGTGACATGAAAACATCCATCCATCCATTATCTTAACCGCTTATTCCTGGTGAGGGTCGCGGGGAAACCTGGAGCCCATCCCAGAG
>JABJVR010003854.1:0-12255 GCA_025773905.1 Chitala chitala
CCCCCAAAAGACTTGTTTTGCAATCAAGTTTTCATTGTGTGTGAAACTAGACTCTTCCCATGGCAAATACCTTTCCAAATCACCCCCCCCCCCCCCACCAAATCCTGGCACTCTCAGATGAACGTTAGGTCATGTCAAGTATTGTAAGATCTTGCACAAACACAAATGCATTTGCTGGGCTCCATGTGTTTAAAATAACGGAAAAAAATTGAGCCCGTGGATGTATTAAAAACATATTTTGGTATTCTTCAACAGTCACATGGGACAGAGTATCCCCAGTGAAGGAACCTTCCTTTGACACTATTTAACCAGTTAACTGCTGTGTACTGAAAATGTAGCATAGATCATGTTTACTGTTCATGACGTCTGTTTATCTCCTGTATCTGTGCTTGCCAATCTATTTTTCACTGGCTGAACCATATCCTGAATCAGACAAGGTAGCAAAGATCAAAAGTCAAAGCCAAGACAGCATCACACCAGAGGACTGTGACACACCAGAGGACTGTGACTCTGGTGTGCAAACACCTAAAGCAGCACCTCTGAACATGCAGATGGATAAAACACTGACTTTCATTAGATATTATCTACAAGGTCAAGAGAGCCTCCTGAACAACAAACTGTTTTGCAAAAAGGAGAATTGAGTAAAGTTTGCAGAGAGGAATAGTAACGACAAAGTAACAAGATGCACACGGCCATAACATTATCCACACTTATACAAAGGAGGCCTACTCAAGGTGCAGGTTTAAGTAGCTTTCCTGCCCCTGAGTGGCATTATTGGAATGACCTGTGAATACAGAGCTCACGCAAATCATGGTGAGTATTCACTGCTGAAGCACCCTCAGCTCAGAGCAATACAGTGCAAGTGGTGCCCCTGGCAGAGCAGCTCCGTAATGCCTCAGGATGCAAGAAGAACAAAAGCCTTTCTCTGATTGCGTCAGCCTGTACAGGAAGAGCATTATAATGTGGTTGTTCTGTTCCAGCCAAAATCGGATCCAGGTGTCCCGTGGCAGTGGCACTGGTCTTGTGCTGAAACCCTGATGCCAGTGGGGGGGCAGTGATGTGGAAGTCCTGCTGTGAGGTATTGAACAATGGCTATTTTTTTTTACAGAAACAAACATATGGACAACTGAGGATTCCCTCATGGCGCTCAGTAAGGTGAGGTGATAGTTAGGTCCACCCGTGCCCTTTAATGAGACTTTGCACTAAAATATTTCACCCCTGCATCACATAACACTTAATTATCTGTTTGGCCTGCACTTTAAATGGGTCCCGCCACAGTCACAGTTTTAAAACAAAGTCGTTCTGAGAATATTAATCCAAAAAAATCTGAAATTATTTGTAAGAATTATAAAGCAGGATGCTGTGAAAGACTGCAATGTATTCCCAAAAAAGTCAGTAAGGATCATTAAAAAAGGCTGTTAGCTCTTCAATTTATTCTCACTGGTGGACATATTTTCCTGTGTCAGATCATTTTTGTACCAGAGTGCCGCAAAGATGGTGATTTGTGTGTGGCGCTACCAGCTGTTTGCTAACCTTTGGCAAAACATTGCTTGTGCTTTTTAACATTTCACTTACTTAACTAAACAACATAGTGGGTGCCAGCATTTAGCCACACTGTGTATCATTATATTAAACAAAGCTGGAGGGCTGTATTGTCCAATAAAGGAGGAGAACAATCTTTTTTATAGGAGGCATTATACGAGTAGGAAATGAGAAATGTAACAGCCGTACTGGGCGCGTTGCCAACTGTTATGTGTTGTAATCTAGCTTTAATGTTCCTGTCGTCTTGCTCTTATCTGTGGAGCCTTTGAATGCGGTGAGGAGCGTGTCTTTATGGCCGCTGGTGCCTGCTGGGAGATTGCAGTCGACTGGCATCACTGAGGGACTGTAAATAACAGGTGTGGACTCACGCTGCGTGGACTCTGTGATGATCTCCACTGGTCCTCCACGCAGATAGGTAATATAGAAGGATTTAGGGAACTGCCTGGGAACACAAACTGGGGTCCCACTTCCTTCCCACAGATCACCTAACAATGAATAATGATGATATCTGACCATCTCTTTGCCACCTGTATCAAAAATACAATAAACCCCTCCGGTGCCTGTGATTTCACACGTCTCCTTTCGACCACCAGCAAGTCATTTCAGATATTCAGTGCATTCTGAAATTAAACCCCATAAAAGGCAGTAACATGTAATACCATTAATCATTACTATCATTAGCAAAGAGAAACAACCTGAAGCCGCAATCAGCTTCACTGTGACTATTACAAGAGCTTCCTTAAATAACACTGGTGATAGCAGGTTGGAGCAGACTACCACAAACTTGGTTTCCTCTCCCTGCAGAGCTCTAGGCCTTTATGACCGTCAGCAGGTCTGTTTCTGTCGCTCAATGAGCTTAAAAATTACATTAAAAGCACAAAGCTAAGGTTTGATTTAGTGAGCCATTTTTAGAAGGATGAATCGTTCACCGTACCCTGAAATATTCCTGTTTTACAAAAGTCAATTAACTATTTAGCGAACATGTCCGCAGGCTAAACGCTAAGTCTCCTACCTCTGGTGCCCCTTATTTTATCGAGAGGTGACCAAAGCACAGCGTTAAAAATGTCAACCACGTTCACGGGGGGATGCTGCTATGGGCTGGAAAGACTATAATTACCCTTCCGTTTCTGCCTTAACAAGATAGGACCAGGCTCACAGCTGGCAATGGGACACGTGTTCACATATTGGGATGGACTGATGGAAAATTCTTGTACAAATTTTATTTAGAGGCTTAAGCACATGTCCCTAATTCAATGCTGTTTCAGTGTGGTACACGGTGTCCTCCCATTGAGTACCTTACAATGCTATGCCTGTGAACATTAGGTAAGTGCTCTCAGATCTGAAACAGCAGGAAGACCACTGTTGTGATTAAACATCTAGCGGGGCATTTCTAAAGCGCTGGGGAACGCGTGTGTGAAATAACGTACGTGCCTCCTTTGGTGTGCTACTCCAGCGGCTTGGCTGGTGCCTGATGTGAAACTCAAAGAGGCCAGGGTGGTGAGCGTGCGTGTGCAGAGAGCATTCCTCACGCCTACAGGGAGAAACAGCGGCGGCTTTGTGCGGGCGCTGAAAGAGGGCATTGATCTGAGTGACGGCAGTGTGCCCGTTGGGAGAAAGGGAATGGCTCACACCTCTGAAACAAACCCGTCTGTTTTCGTGAGAAGGCCCTCGTCACGCACGCAATGCGTGTTGTGGAAGACAGGCGTCTCGTTCCCACGTCTATTTGTAGTGTAGCAAAGTGAGGAATTCACATCCAACTCTCAACTGAATTACATGAAGCTTCTTTCCTTTCCTTTCCTTTCCTTTCCATTCCTTTCCTATCTTGCAGTTCCTGTCAGGGGCAAGCCTCCACGCCTCAGCTATACTTCAGGAGTTCAGAATGGGTCCAGTGCTACAGGCGTCATTCTACAATTTTCAGTCAGTCAGTATTTATTATGTACTCATTAACCATTTTTTTCTGCTTCACAAAGTTGGCTGCATTTGCAAACTGAGCAATTCTTTGAGGAAGAACCAATCAGTAGCGGAAATGTGTGAATAACAATGATAAACTGAGCCCTGTGAAAGAGCCAGAGCATGTAGTTACTGTCTGTGGAGTCAGACAGTGGAGTCAGAGCCATACCTTCTTATTAGTACCATACACTATATGGACAAAAGTATTTGGCCAAACCTGTTAATTACTGAATTCAGGTGTTTCAATCAGACCCATTGCCACAGGTGTATAAAATCAAGCACCTAGCCATGCAAACATTTGTGATACAAAATTGGTTGTTCCGAACAGCTCAATTTATTTGTGAAATTTCATCCCTGCTGTATATTCCACAGTTAAATGTTAGTGATATTATAAGAAAGTGGAAACGTTTAGGATCAACAGCAACTCAGCAATGACGCAGAAAACCACGTAAAATCACAGAGGATCATCGACTGCTAAGGTGCATGGTGCATAAAGGTTGCCGATGCTCTGCTGATTCCATAGCTGAAGAGTTCCAAACTTCCACTGGCATTCATGTAAGCACAAAAACTGTGTGATGGGAGCTTCATGGAATGGGTTTCCATGGCCGAGCAGCTGCATGCAAGCCTCACATCACCAAGTCCAGTGCCAAGCATTGGATGGAGTGATGTGAAGCACATTGACACTGGACTGTGGAGCCGTGGAAACGTGTTCTGTGGAGTGATGAATCACACTTCACTGTGTGGCATTCAGATGGGCGACTCTGGGTTTGGTGGATGCTGGGAGAACGTTACCTGGCTGACTGCATTGGGCCGACTGTGAAGTTTGGTGGAGGAGGGATAATGGTATGGGGCTGTTTTTCAGGGTTTGGGTAGGCTCCTTACCTCCAGTGAAGGGCAATCTTAATGCTTTGGCATTCCAAGATATTTTGGACAATGGTATGCTTCCAACTTTGTGGCAACAGTTTGGGGAAGGCCCTTTTCTATTCCAAAATAACTGTGCCCCAGTGTGTAAAGCAAGGACTGTAAAAACATGCTTTGATGAGTTCGGTGTGGAAGAACTTGACTGACCTGCACAGAGCCCTGGCCTCAAACCCATCGAGCATCTTTGGGATGAACTAGAACAGAGATTGCGAGCCAGGCCTTCTCGCCAGGTGGCTGAATGCTTTTGTCCATATAGCATGTCTGACAAACCATTCTCACAGGAAACTCTTTATTCTGTGCAAAAATGCCCTAAGAGGGAACAATCTGTGGCGTGCACAGGCTCAGCCTGCTTTTGTTTTCTTTCCAGCTAGAAAATGTGTCACGTCAGTGCAAGACACAGCAGTGTAGGCCTTTTGGGGGGGACTGGAGGGGATCAACACGGTAACCTGTGTACTCATGACACAAGGATGTTGAATGTAAGAAGTGGCCACACCTCAGCTGGTCTTTCCGGTGGCGTGTGGCAGTGGGACAATTTACAGAGGAGGAGGCTGAGTCTTCCCATCTGGCACAGACGCACCCATGATGTTACTCCTGTGGAATCCCTGAAGCTACTCACGTGGCCTGCATGCTTAGCACATATTTTCGTTAGCACATGCATGGTGCGTTCGGTTAGGAGAACGATTGTGACAGACTGCTGGAATGAATGGCAGGTTTTAAATTAAGAAGGACCTTAGTAATAACCTTGGCACCACTAAAAAACGTTAACAGGACTTAAGCGACTCGGCTGTAGCTCCAGGAGCTGGAGGTGACGGGATCGTGTTGAAGTTTAACTCAGGTCTCCATCTTGGCTGGAGAAAAAAATTGAATTACAAATGGGATTCAGTCCCCCCCAACCCTCTTGAAACAAAACAGCTCTTAGGATTACTGTATTTTGCTGCTCTTTTGAGACGTGGAGATTAGAGACTAAGCTCTAAATGCAGTCAGTCTCTGTGTGCATTAAGTCGTCATGCATGTTACATTAAAAACCCAAGGAAAGTTGCACATGAAACTAATCAGAGCTCAGAAGTGCCACAGCTGTGTGCTGTACAGCACAGGCAGTGAGACGTACAGGAGAACACAGAAATAGATCAGCCAGATTCACAGCTAACACCACCAGGTTGGGGCAGGAGTTAATGTAGTAATCAAATGTGCAGACTTTTGACCTAATGGCTGGAGGTCTCAGTCCCAATAAAGCTTGTATAAGAATACCCTCAAGGAAGGTATGTAACCCGAACAGTTCCCAGAAAATCTTACAGCTATACATGTGGGTTAAAACAATGTACAATGTAATGTAAAATGGTGCTGGCAGGACCCAGCCCAGGCTCTGGTTGCTGGGAAGAGAGCTTTGCACGTGCTCAACACCGTTCCCCAAAGCAAACAAAGGCTGTAAAAGTGACCAGGCGGAGCTTTCAATTAGCTGCAAGTGAGCACAGCTGTACTCCAGAGGGCCGTTTGCACAGATGCTGCTGTGGAAAATGCCTCCTTTGCCTCTCCGTCAACCCACCCCAGACACACAACGTGGACAGAAAAAACAGGACCTCCATCTCCATGGAGAAGCGGTGTGGAATTTACCTTTACTTCCTTACTCTCCGATCAAGAGGGTTCTCACACAAACAGTCAGTGGTGAATATTAAACTGCCAATGAATGGGAGGTAAGATGTCGGCACTGGAATGCGAGGTGCCTACGACAAAGCGTGCGCATGATAAATCACGCGGAACATACATGCGTGTCTGTGACATTGCGCTTCAAGTGCTTCACCTCAGCAACGTATAACAAGACAGCAAGCAGGGGGGCGGGGCTACACAAACACAAATAGACAGCTGCGCTTTAATGAACCAATCGGCTGGTGCATGTTAGAAAGCTAATAGTGCCAGTTGGGTTCTGCCTAGATGCCGAAGCACTTACAGCCCTTCCATATTTGCTTAAGTAGGCCAAGACATGCCTCAGTAGAACTGATAAACGGAATGATTTATGCAGTGCCCTCTGTGTGATTTTTGTAAGATAAGAACATGGTGACACCACTGTTTTCTTTCACTGTACAGCCAGTGCCCTGCTCCAAATGAAATAGCTTTGACCATTATGGACAAATTGTTTCTAACTTTGAGCTGAGACTATAGTGCGGCTATAATTATCTAAATGAACCCATGCTTTCTGCCAAGGTATACACACTCTTCGTGCACTCCTTACATTGTCACTTCAAACTTTGCTTTTCCAGCACATTTTGTTTCACCACACGAGACGTATAAGGGCGAGATTATCAAGGTTTTGCATCAGAGTAGAAGTTACTGCTGCCAGAGGGAGATGCTTAATGGAGTGTAGGCCCAGAGTGAAAATCCAGACTCTCTTCCGTTGTCCCAGTGTCTGTCGATCCTCTGTAGCCTCCCAACACGGTGTTGAATGTGGAACCTGTGTTTAAATTTCACATATCATTGCTAGTCCTCCTAAAGGTCAGAAAGGTCACTGGAGTGCGGGGCCAGCCTTGGAGTGAGGCGTGCCTCAAAGGCAGAAAGAGCACAATTTCCAGATCGCTTCAAATAAGAGAATGTATTGTATGCACTAAGTCATACATTTAGAATGACACTCTCATCTCCAGGGGTGCCAAAGTCTTATCTCTGTATGACAAATATAATGTTGTGGAAGATGTACTGTGTGTTTTCAGAGAAGACCGTGTGAAAGAGACCATGAGTCACACAACCTGTATGGACTGTATGAATGCAGAACATTCATGTGCAGAAGGTACATCTACCACTGAAGCAGTGTCTGCCTGTGACAAGGAGGATCCCACGTTTAATTATGTGGGTGTTCTGCCTCCCAGACCAACAGGCATGATATACACCAGTGATGGGAAAAGTGAAGCTTCAAAACCCACAAACGGTAGCCATTGTAGTATTATGGAGTGACAGCTGGTTCTGACTGAGTTAATTAATGACACATTGGCAGGATGGGCAAATCCTGCTCACTATATGCTTTGAGTCATAATTACTCTATTACTGTAGAACGTGTGCATAATGTGAATACAAATCCCAGGTGACTTGCAAGCATTACTAAGAACCAGCAGATGTCAACAATATCCAGGAGCATAGGTTTGTTTTCAACATTGGTAGGGACCAAATCAGTCCCCAACCCCTGCCCTCATAAACACACACAAGGGATAATTCGGTAATTCGGTGCTCCAACAATACTGGTAAAGACAGGTCCGTACCTTCCATACCAAAATCTATGCCCTTGACAATACCAAGCAACAACACAACCTCTTCTGTTGTCTACATTTAAACATCTTAAATAAACAGCAGGTCCACAACATCTGATAACAGATGCTGGCATGCACTTTGGTGTTCAGCAAGACCATAGTTTTGCTCTGTCACCTTGCAGGAGAAACTGATTCCCGTGCCAGTTTATCATCATTGAGGTCATCCTTCACAAGCTTACAGGGAATACAGAGGCTGAGGCATCTGCAAAACTGCAGTCATGTTCCTGATAACTGCTCAGTTGAAAATGGACTTACGTGCTTGTGTTGACCTGTTGGGCTGTTTCACTGAAAGACGGCTCTCGAGCTTGAGGTTATCTTAGGTCGATCTGCAGAGTTTGCCTCTCTATCTTTCACAGCAGAGAACTATCGATTGTTTATTACCCTGAGATTTGGCTGATGGGAAGAGACAATATAGGGTGAAATATAAGAGGAAGCCAGTGATGGAAAAGCGGGAGAATGTTGTGTTGTAAAACAGTGGCACAGGGGATCAGAGAAATTAATTTGTCTTGGCAAATAACCTCATGTTTATCCTGAAGTTGAAATGTGTGTAACAGGCAGTACTTCTGTTCACACAACAGTTGCCCACAGTATGTTTTTGTGCTTTTTATACTTGCCTTTTTTCATTGTCTATTACAAACTCTTTAATGTTTGTTTTACTAAGATGTGCGTATTATTATAAATGTGACCGATTCAATCCTATTTACTATTGCACAATCGTGATCTTTAACATTAAAGAACATCTTAAAAAACACATTTGAAAAACACTGGCCATTTAAAACTGACCAATCACACAACATGACTTAAGTCAGCCTTGGGATTTCACAATATTATGCAGCATTTAACACTTGATTTGCCCTGTATCAACAGCAATTAAGCCATTTCATACATGGCAACATGGTGCTGCAGAGTACGTGTCACGTTTGACCTGAGTGTTAAGCTCGAGCCTCTTGGCTTAGACTTTACGGCCCCCGACTTCAGCATTACTGGAGCAAAACAACAACGGCTCCAAAAGAAATCTGACTGTCAAACAGCGGCAGGGTCAAGTCTGGGTGACGACTGGAGAGGAATGAGTTTGGGCAGGACAACTGAGTAAACCGCAAGAAACTCCAGAGAATCAAGTGTCTGCATGTAAATCACACCGAGGGCCGGACTGTCTGCACAGTGCTGAATTTTTAAACTATTTTCTGGCTGCATAGGATGGTGAAAATTAAGAAACACATACAGTTGCTGAATATATATATATATTTTTAAATTAATTATTATTTTTTTAAATAAATAACACGTTTCCATTAGTCACAGTGTCCACTGAACTAACAATTTCCTGCTAAGCGTATGAAAAAAAGGAAGCAAAGGTTTGAAGCTAAAGAGAGGTTGACAGTCTGACTGAGTGAAGCTCTTGGTGTAGGAGAACTTCCCAGCACAAGGTGTCTGCTCAAAGGGAATATCTCATGTAGGGGAGAGGGGGTGTAGATGGCACAAGTACTATACGCAAGCTGTGTGTGAAGGACACTACTGCCCTGGTCTTGGCTCATCAAATTCCTGTAAACAGCCAATGAAATAAGTAACAATACTGGCTTCCATATGTTCCTGATGTGGCCCTAGAAGCACACCATTTATCATCATCAAGCCACAGTTTCCAAATGAAAAACTTTTAATTCAATTTCCTCAGGCTACACCCTTTGCATGCAACCCCCACTGAGTAATATAAACAGTTTGGGAGTAAATTCACTGTACCCCAAGACCAATAAGGATGTAAAATATACACCTAGATGAATTTTTCCACAGTGCTGTAATTTGTGTTTGTCTGTTACCTCATGGTGCTTACTCATATCTGTCTTCAGAAAAGCCTTACTGTAAATATTTTCAGCACAAAATAAGCAAAAATAAGCAATTTGCCATAAAAAAGGTTTGAATTAATTTTAACAGCCCAGTGTAGCCACCTAGCGGTTTGGGTTTCTATCCAGCAAGTCGTCAGCTGGCTTGGCCAGCGGTCACCCTTTCTACAACAGGCACAATGGTGAGAAAAGAGAAGACGACAAAAAAGTTGTGCTGGAACTTATTTCATTTTCTTCTCGAATGTGCCCTTCAAGAAAATGAGGGTGGAGAGAAGCGGATCAATAATAGGAAGGGCGTGTGTTTGTTCTCGCGCCGCTCTCCTTACTGTAGGGCTCTATCCACCTCCCCCATTACAATTCCATTTTGGCTTCTTGAAGCAGGATTGCAGGAGTGCTGTCCAGCTGAGAGATAAGAGGACTGACCTTTATTTACCAGCAGATTACCAGAATAAGAATGCGGTGTTTGTCCATGAGACCATAAAAAAAAAAAAAATTAAAAAAGCAAAGCTGTTCCGCAACAGCCTCTTGCTTCGCCTGTCACAATGTCCCCGCAACAAATCACATGAGCCTCGGGTGGTCTTGCAATAGCATGCCTCCTCTTTGTCACCTCCTGTATTTACCCACAGCTCCTCTGGCGTTTTCATCGCCGGGCTTCTCCGCACCTCTCCAGTGGAAACGATCGTCCGTGGGAGCCGCGCAGCTGTGTCGCGCTAATAGCCCCGATCACGGCAGACCCCGGGCTTACGTGCTTGTGTTGTAACCGAGGGTCTGGACGGGCAGATCACAAACAAAATGAAAGGTTCTGTGCCCCCATTTCAAGAAGGCTAATGCATCAGAATAAAGCCTACTCTCCCACAGGGCTAAAGAATTCAGTTAATGAATCCTGTGCTGGCGGGAATGAATAAAACATTGCGTGCAGCGGTGTTTTGAAAGTTTAGAGCATTCAGATAGACACCTGCAAACGATTATGTCAGCAAGCAGTGTTTCAGCATGGATACATTGATAAAATGTAATAAAAGACTGGCCAGGCAAGTTGAGAAGCAGCCCATAGGCACTGTCAGATAAATCAATTCAATAGCAAACCTGCACTTCAAGACACTTAGTGGTGGCCAGTCTCAGCTCAAAACCATTTAAAATCTTTTGTACGAGAACGAACAAATTAGCAGGATGGAAACTGCGACAGGCGCAGAGTGTCGGGCACGCTGCCGTTACACAGAGGCTGGATTGTTATAAAACTTTATGGCAGGGAAATCAGTCAAGTAAATGCATGGAAAATTGTGTATTTATCAGGCGTCTCGTATTCCATGTCATAAAATTGTCCCTCTTAATTGTCATAAGGCTATACCAAATCCTTGAATGCTATGTAATATAGTTTAGGACATGCAATATAACAGTGTTTATGAACGGGTAATTTGCATCTGCTGAGCTGTTTTACAGATTTGTCTCCCCACCTTGCTGACTCTTAGTGTCTAGACTGAGGTTCAGGAGGATTTCCTCACACGCCCCTCCAATGTAGCCACCTCTGCTGACTGGAGCTGGCTTTGCTTCATGCCCAGGCGATGTTCTCTCAGAGGTCAGGTGAAGATGAGAAATGGCATTGAGCTGTGACAGCTGACTGACAAACCTGTGCACAGAGGACAGTGGATCAGCCTCTCTGGGAGGTCTCTGGTGAGCCGCACCTTCACGAGGCTCACCGTTGATCAACTGAATGTGAGCTGCAGACTCTGCTTCAGAGCCAGCAGGAGGTATGCGAACAAAAGGCCCGATGCCGCATGTTCATATGTATGGTCCCAGCAGCGCTTCGCCATCTTAACCAGGTACTGCTGTTGCTCTGGAGAATGAGCAGCCGCATGAATGCAAACAAGAGTCAATCTGGTCTGACAGGAGAAGTGCTCAGTGGGAGTGTTTAGGAGGTGAAGGCATGCCATGGGTGTTCTCCCAGTTGGCCTGCACTGGCTCATTCCAGACCGGAGCTACACCAGAAGGTGCCTGATCAGCGCAGGAGCTGAACGTGACTTGGTTGATAAGCCCTGTGAGCCTTCCTGTTCCGTTATAGTTTCTAAATGAGCCGGTGCAGGTTAAATGTGGGTGTACGAGTGAGCAGGCCCCACCCTTTTTGCCGCCTCGGGACAAGCTAACAGCTCCTGCGTTTGTTACAGCAGGCCCTCACAGGTGTTTCCCAGGCATATGGGACAACCGTAAGTGCCAGTGTGACAAAGGGGTCTTGTTTACGCTTCATGACAGAGACGTTTAATTAGCTCCAGCACCTCAAGGCCGAAGGTTTTCTTTTTACCACGGGGGTTGGGGGGAAGGGGGTGTTCATGTGGACCCAGAAACACTCAGCTGCTGAAAGACAGTTGGACTCACACGACCAATAAATGAGCTGTCGGTTAAATTAATACTCCTTTGGCCTCAGTTTAATGTGCCTGCATTATGCACATTGAATTCTGTCCTGTGGGCATTTGAACAGTGAAATTTAAAAAGGAATGTGTTTGGAATGCATGTCAGTGGAATTGTGGACACTGTGGTGTTTATGGGAGGCCCTGGTACAGGCATCAACACTGGACTTTCAGCATCACACCCTGCGCTCAGCAGGATATCTGTGGCCTGGTACAGGCATCAGCACTGGACTTTCAGCACCACACCCTGCGCTCAGCAGGATATCTGTGGCCTGGTACAGGCATCAGCACTGGACTTTCAGCACCACACCCTGCGCT
>JABJVR010003855.1:0-15432 GCA_025773905.1 Chitala chitala
ACCTGGAGCCCATCCCAGAGCACATAGGGCGCAGGGCAGGGGACACCCAGGGCGGGGCGCCAACCCACCACAGTAAGATGGAGTCCAAATCAGCTAATACAGCATACAGTTAAATATTAATAACACAAATTAAAATTAGCAATAGCACAGTGGATAAGTAAAAAGCAGTTTAAACACTGGAGCAGTAAAGAAGCAGAGCTGATAAAGATGAGACTCAAGTAGTGAGGTATTCTCTAAGCCTCAAGCTGCTTACGGAGATGCGAAGACTTCAAAGTGAGGTGTAGCTCATTTCACCATTTGGGCACCAGAGATAAAAAGAGCCTAGGTTGCACATACTTCAGCAGGGGTGCAATCCAGATCAAGTAAATGATTTAGGAGCTCACATAAATTTTCAGTGATGCATCATAACATTGGTGTAACGTATTGAAAGTGCACACATGAGACAAATACAGTGATGTTGTGGTTCCATAAAGAAGTATTTAATATCACAAACTGTAATTTATTGTAATTCAGCAGAGCCTGGATGAAGAATCAATGAAGATAACGCCTCATTTCTGTAAACCTTGGTGTACATATGAAATCCATTAAAAGCAGTATCCTCAGGTCACTCTCAGTTTTTCTTACCAGAGCTGTCAGAAGTGAATTAGATTGAAGGAGGGAGGAGAGTGGCATCTGACAGACACTCCCAAATGCAAATGATTCTTTGTTAATGAGTGAATATTGGACAGTAATAGGGGGAAAAAAATGGTCTGTCATGACAGCATGGCAAGAGGTTAGAGGCTGACCGAAATTCGGTTTCAGCGCCGAAAGTTGGCAAATGACGTCTTTCGGTGTCCTTTCTGTTTTTGCCGAACACAATAATTTAACTTTCTGGTTTCTTTCGTTTTCGGCTGAAATTGATACAGACTTTCGGTCGTCAACCTAATGTCAATTTTTAGTATGTTACAGTAGCGCTGTTTGTCACTCTGACTGTGGGCCGGCAGTTGACGCTGGGCAGTCCGAAGGATATTCATTCACTCATTGACGTCCTGCTTTAGTTTATATGCGTGTTGTTACTGAGACTCGTCTGACAATATAGGGTACTGAGCTTTAGCCTGTTGGGGTAATTACAGCAGTAGGTTACGTATAAGCAAAGCTCGTCTGTTATTTAATAGTTCTGTAGTGAATTGGTGAGAATTAACTTACACAGTTAAATAGAAAATTAAACCAGCGTGGCCAGTGAACAGCTGTTTAGTGCAGCAGGACAGTTGTATTCTGACCGGCGTAGCAACTTGCTGAGCAAGAATGCGGAAAAACTGTTGTTTCTTAACGACCGTTTGTTTGGATTTAATTAGTAATTAACGGTATTGATGTTCATAAATTAACAGTTAGTGATTGTTAATGGTTAGTTCTTTATTAATAAAAGTGGCGTAACATGACATTTCATAAATCTTGTGTTCTGGTTTTTTTTTTTTTTTTGAGTGATGTATCTTTCGGTTTCAGTTTCGGCCGTAAATTTGTAACTTTCGGTTTGGTTTTGTTTTCGGCGGAAACCAAAAAGTCAATTTTGGTCGGCCTCTACAGGAGGTCTCGTTGGCATGGCGGCCCTGTGCTATTATAGGGAAAATGCTGCTTTGAATGCTTTTAAAATGAATTTAGCCTAAATATTTATGTTGTTGGTAAAACTCATGTGGTTGCCATTTAAAATTTTGAGTTTTATGTAACTTAAAGCATATTCAAGTAATGTATTTTCTTAATGTAAACAGCCTGTTTAAAATGGGAATACTTTGGGAGTTAATGAGTTCTATAGAGTATGAAATAAGGACACATCATGCCTGCTTTTAAGATGTGTTACTTTAAGTAAGAATTGGCAGTGAATACAGTATTGTTGGTCAATACAAATAAAGCTGACAAAAAGCACTGGACCCTTTCAATCTCACAAGCTTTGCTTTAGGCAAAAAGACCCAATCATGTCCTAGTTTGTGCTGTCAAGGTAACCAGTGCCCTGCAGCACATATGCAAAGGATAACCTTTAAGATCCCGTTGTTTTTTCCGCCTTGTGAGGTTTGGACAATTAGTCAAATGAAAGTAAAAGGTGCAGGAAATGGTCTGTAATGCATTATCAACCTTCAGCTTTGCTGATTAAATCATCTCCGTGCATGAAATAAAGTGTTACAACTTAAAGTACTATAATTTGTTTTTGTAGTGTACAAAGCTAAATATTTTGCTATTATTATTATTAGTGCTATCCACAAACATAAATGCCCTGTCATGGAAGAGATAAGTCTGTTTAGTCATGTTAACTCAGGGTACAATGTGAAAATGAGCCCTGTATTGATTAGTTTCAAAATGTTTAATGTACATATATTTTCTTAATATTAAGTTCTGTTTGATGTCGACAGAAGTAGAAATATAGTTTTAGGTGATATATTCAACCGCAAAAGCAGTTTTCTTTTATTGATCTTTTTTTGTTGTTCTTAGTGAATCATCCTCTTTGCTAACTGTTAAGGATCTGTCAGATTTTTGTTCAATTGTTTGTTGCTACTCTTTCCTGTTTACAAAAGTATAATTGCTCAGAACCTTCCATTATTGCACCAAGAAGTCAGTCTTTTATTTGTCACTAACACTCTTGTTTGTAAATAGCAAAACATAGTAGGTGGTGTTCTCAGTGATGAACACCTCAACTGCAGTAGGGTACATAATCCTCAAGATGTAGTAGATGATGTTTTTAATGGTGTAGGGTGCCTCACGTTTGTCAGATGGACTACGTTACTAACTAAGAGAGCATAGTAAAATGCTTTTTCCTCCATTGGTGACTTTTGCCACACCATTGTCAGACGTTTTTGATTTCCAGTGTGTTGTTGGTCATCAGCTGTGTTGTGGTTGACCTGAGGAAAATTGAGTTGATTTCGTAATGCATTACTGTTCTTATATTGCTGCATCCCCGTGATCCATACTGCTGTGTAAATATGACTACGTTTGTGCGTTTTCTTTGTTTAGTCTTGTTCTCAGTGTGGAACACTATTGTTATTATTATGGAAGGCAAGTTTGAAGTTTAGTGGCTGTACAAATATTTCAAACAGAACTTGTCAAAATTAAAAAATTGTACCAGAATGGCTCAAAATGCAGAAATAACTCATGTTGCCATGGGTTACCAATTGGTGATGGTGGGGGTGGTTCTGCTGAGTGGGGGGAAAAAAAACCCATTGTGTTAATATTTTTGAGGAAAAACAGTTCATGTTTTGGTAATGCTCTAATTAGTAATAAAATGCTCAAGAATTTTTTTTTCAGATGATTGCACAATTGTGTGTGTTAAAATGCAAGTTTAATTTTACGTTCTTACTGTGTGTTCAATGCAGGGCTTTTCTGTTGACACAGTAACTGACTGAAGGTTATGAAAAATAAGAGATGGGATTAACCAGCTCTTTATTTGGATACTTGTTAATTATACTCCATATATTAAGTGGTATATGTTTGAAGTCAGCCTGCCATTTTATCTTACAATCATTACAAGCCATATTCTGCAAAGACAGATGTCCCTAGAAGGAATCGTGGCAGCTCAACAGCCTCATTACACACTATGTAGAACTGCTTAGTTCATTAGGTTATAGCTCATTATACAGCACTGTTTCTAACTGCAGTGCAGCTTCATTTCTTACCTTAGTTTGCTCTGTCTGTCTGTCTCTGTCTCTCTCTCTCTCTCTCTCTCTCTCTCTGTGTGTGTGTGTGTGTGTGTGTGTGTTACGGTTGCAGCGGTTCCCTGAAAGAAGAAAGAAAAAAAAAAAACAGTTTGGTGTCTGTGGTTCAGAGCTCGTAGCTGAATAGCGGTTATTATTAGTAATTTTAGTCATTGTGATCTCAGCTTTACAACATTGTTTACACCAGCTAGCTTAGGCACAAAAAAGTGCAGGTCACTCATGTGACAGTTGCAGCCAATCAGTAGCTATCTAATGCTTTGCAAGATGTTTCCAGTTTGTTTAGCAAAAGGTAGACATGGCGAGTGGTGGTTGGAATAAGGTAGTAGCTACAAAATGCCTAACATGTTACTTTAAAATGTGTATGAAATTTAAAAAATGAATACATTGAGTAGAAACAGCACTGAATCAAAATTGACTCTTACAAAAATCTCATGGTTTGGTTTTTTATCCCTTGTGAATTGTTGTATCCTGTGTGTGCATGCACTTGTGCTGATATGCAAGATATTTATGCGAATTGGCTGTTCAAATTTCACCACACTGTACATTTGATTTCCTGTTTTCAAGTAGTGAATTTGAAATCTCTTTTACAGATTACCAATCAGAAGAAGACTTGTGTTGACTTTGAGCATTATATGGAGTGTCAGTAAAAATGAACCACTTGCCATAGGTAATTCAATAATAGCCAATAAATGGGTCTTGTTATGAATAGGCAAATGACTATTTTAATATGAGCCACTCTTAGGTGGTTAGTCACCCATTTACATTGAAAATTGTACAATGTACTGTATGTAACTGCAGTTTATTAAACATGTGAACCGTAATTACATTTGACTGCTTTAAGCTCTTTTGCTCATTCTTGAAGACCCTTTCCAGCTGGCGCTTTGCTTTATACATGCAATCACTGGCATTTGAAAGAAGGATCTTGAAAGAAAGAGGAACATTTATGAAGCATTCAGCTGTGCAGTTTTGCTCCGTTTCACATTGGCTAGTTGTCAATGTCTCAGATGGACTGGGGAATAGTCTTTAAAATAATTGCAATAATAAAAATGCACAACTGAATGACAACTCAGTAAATTGTTTATTTGCACTCGACTGATTTTGGACATTTTACACAGTTCACTGTGTCGAGTGATTAGTGTAATTGCTTTGTATGGCTTTGCTGTGTGTTTTTGAATCAATACTTTTACAACAGCTTCTGTAGCCAAACTTAGGCCATGCTCTGTGCTTCACGCTCTTGGACCTTCCCTAGTGAAGCTGAAAGGGGGATTTTGACAGCTGGACTAACCTGGGTATGTGCCTTTTTCTGAAGCAGGCTAAATCACAAGACAGTGTCAACAGTGTGTCTTAAGAGAAGCTTTTCAGTTTGTATATACATATAGTCTGTGGTGTTTCTGTTTGGTTTGTACATGTACTCTGACTTTTGGAGGATTTAATAGCCATAAAAAAACAGAAAACAATAAAGTTTCCAGTTTATTTAATGTTTAAAAAAAAAAAAAAAAAGCTAGGTTGATTGTTTAGGGACTCTCAAAAGCTTGCCTAAGACGTTAAGACTGCACAGATAGTGGCATTTTGTTTGTGTGTGTAGTATGGCAAGGGATTTATCAAATTTTTTTTAGATACATTTTTGATTAATGAGACTTCAGACCAAGTTTGAATGTATTGCTTTTTAGAAATGAAGTTTGGTGTTACCCAGGATCAATCTTTCCATTTCTAGGGTTGTATAGAGACTGTAGTGAACTTCAAAAGGTTGTTAGGCAGAGTGCAGTGTGAATGGGATGCCAGTCTATCACAGTACACATACACACAATGTTATGCTCACTATAAGAACCATTTAATGCTGTAGTTGACTGCATGTCTTTAGACAGACTCATACAGGGATATAGAGAACACTAACTACACAAACAGACCCGTAAGAACCAAACTCATACAGTTCAGTGTGTGAATGTACAAGCCTCTGGTATATCACACTCTAATTTCTTTAAACGGTTTTACATTTTATTCAAAAGACAGAACTGCTTATAATACAGATTTTTGTACATGCTCGAATCATAAATTGGCAAGTGTGTATGGTACTATAAAAATGAATTTATTTGAAATAGAAATTTGGACACATTTTATTATAGGGTCTCTGGAACTTTTTGTGCAGTAGTATCATAACCATTCAAAGATGTCTTGTACTATGGTGATTTTTGGGTTGTTTTACATGGTCTCTGACTGATGCTCATGTGTTGTCAAATCTGCTAATTTAGTTGCAATGTAATATATATTCTCTGAAAGTATGATAGAACCAGTGCCCTTTCTTTTTGCCTTTTCAGTAAATGGTTTCATACTGCCCCTGTTCTTGATGTAGAGCTGTATTTTATACACAGAGCTGAGCTCTGCATATGTCTAATCTCTGAATCTAGGCTGCGTTTGTTTGCGTTTGCTTTACCTAGCAGCCTACTTTTCCACAGTGACAGTATTTTTTTTTTGGCAGATAGATCCATTAGTGACACATTTTCAGATCCATTTCAAGTTATCTTAATTTTTATGAACGATTCCTAAAATATGGCATGATGTTTATATAAAGCCATATTTAACACACTGTATTTTACATTGTCTTTTTGGGGCACAGTGTGGTGGCTCAATGGTTAGTGCCTTTGCCTCACACTGCTGAGGTTGGGGTTTGAATTCCAGCCAATGGTTGTCTCAAGCCCAGATAAAGTGGGAGGATTGTGTCAGGAAGGGCATCCGGCGTAAAAACCTGCGCCAAGTCAATATGCGGCTCGTTAACTGGATGCCGGTCGATCTGCTGTGGTGACTCCCACCCCCATGGACAGCCACCAAAATGGGGGGGATTTATATTGTCTTATTGCACAAATAATGAATTTACTAGGAATATGACTGCATGTGTTCTTTTTATACGCGCGCACACACCAAACAGCACTACTGAGAAAATGTACGTTTTCTGAATGCAAATTTGATTTAATTAGCAGATGTTTTTATATTAGGCCTTACAACTGTGCTTAATTGAAATGTATTGCCTTTTATGTTATGGAAGGAAATATGGGTACAGTCATCAGGTTATGCTCTGACTGTTGATGCACTCAATTAATTAATTAATTATTATTAATTAATTACTGCCTGTTGTTACAGGTTTTACCAACTGCATAAATGCTAAAATATCGTAAGACAAATTCCTTGACATCAAATCAAATAAGGTGATTGCAGCCTATTGATATTTATTTTTCCCCATACACCTGTATAAGAGACATTTTAGGGCAGGTTAATCTTTCAGTAACCATTTGTTGAATATACATTGAAACAGCATACCTTACAAAAATAGATGTCCTGGAAATAGCTCATTTCATGATGGATTTTGGTTATAGGGTAGCTGTTTCTTGTATTAGGTAGGTAACCCATGGTGAAGCTTAGTTTGTGGTATTATGTACTGATTATTGTGAGATTGAAGGGGGGGCATTCTATAGGTTAAAGTATTTGAAGGCTCTGCTGCAGTCTTTGGCTTTAAGAATCTTAATCTGACAGTTCAAGGCTGCCTGAAGAAATTCAATATTATTTCTTGTTTTAGTATTCGTTGCGTCAAGGACATAGTTTATTGCTTGGGAGGGCGGGTGTTAAAGCATTAGCAGCATTAATATGTTTTGTGACTGATACTGCTTGTTTGACATTTGTGATATGCACACATGGTGAGAACCAGGGAAATGTTGATTTAAATTTATTAGTTATATATCCATGGCAACTGATCGGCAGAACTGTGCCAAAAAGTACTTTGGGTGATGAAATCCAGTTGACTATAATCAGGCTGGTGCCCTGTTAGGGTTTAAATATGGTCAACTTTTTTTTTTTTTTCCTCTGTTTTTATAAAGGGGGGGGCGGGGGGGGGCTCCACCATTTCTTAAAACAAAACTCTTTGTTTATTTGATTCCTCATCTCTGGCATCTCTGTTCCATAGTTTTGTCATAGCTATAGCCCACAAACTCTTGCTGTATTACACAGGCACACGTGTACTGACCGGGAAATCATTTCAGCCCTGAATCATCACAATGAATGAATATCTGTTTAGACTCTTGGAAATTGGGTTGTTTTTACATGCAGCTCATGCAGATAGAATTTTTTTTTTCCAACTCTGGAATGCTATTGTTATTGTAATGTTATTGCTGTCAACAACAATTTAAGTAATCGATTACCAATAGTCAGCATAGCTCGAGACGTCACTGCTGTTACATACTGCTCTAAGAGCTAGTAAGAGTCATCAAAATAGTGTCAAGTGCAGATAATGTTTGATAAAACAAACTTTAATCTCTACTGTGTGTTCCTCTTCAGCTGTTGTTTTATCAATTGTCATGGTACAAATATAATCAGAAATTGAACTTTGGCAAGCAGCTTGTGTAATACAAATGACGTAAAAATGTACGTGTAGTTATTATGCCAAATAGCATGCCAAATAGGAAAGATTTTGAGTTGCTTAAGTTACTAACATACTGTATGAACTCTTTGGTTTCAGTGATTATTTAGTGAATTCTATTCCACCCAGGAATGCTAAAGGTAGGAAATGAACTGCTTTGTCCTGCCTCTCCCTATTGTTATCTGTGTTCTCTGCCCAAGCATGACTAGCACAGCAAAATAACCAGCACACACATTCTCCTTTCATGCCAGGATTTACTTCAGTGGAATTCAGTACAAGCACAAGAACTCACCTGGAGTTTTGGGCTTGTAAGGTTCCTTTGTTTAGGCAAGAGCATGTCATAACTTCAGTGAGAAATACTTTGTTTATACAGGGAACAAATGATTTCTCTGTTTGCACAGTGTTGCGTAGATTGTATATTCAGCTTGTTTCATCTTGTTCGCTTTCTTATTGATATTAAATTGAGTGACTTTCTAGCAGTAAAGATTTCTGCGTCCGTTATTTGAACAGCTAAAGTTAATTTTGACATGAGTTATATTTGATAAATGTAGACAAGTCTACTGACTTTGTATGGCTTAACAAGGAATGTGTACTAAAGCAAATCAAATGAAAATGTGATGACTGCAGGTAGATTCGAATGTGTTGTCTTTGCTGGGTCAGCTCTACCTCTTCTATAAAGACTGCAGTTTAAAAAAATGTGTATGTATAGCTTTTAGGAATTTGATTGAAATGAATAATAGAATTCAAATCCAAGTGAAGATTAAGGAAGAAAATATTTTTGTATGGGAATAAAAATTCAGAAGATACACTATATTGCCAAAAGTATTGGGACGCCTGCCTTTACACGCACCTGAACTTTAATGGCATACCAGTCTTAATCCATAGGGTTCAATATTAAGTTGGCCCAATGTTTGCAGCTGTAACAGCTTCAACTCTTCTGGGAAGGCTGTCCACAAGGTTTAGGAGTGTGTCTATGGGATTGTCACTCCAGAGTCCAGTGCTTTACACTACTGCATTTGACACTTTGCATTGCACTTGGTGTTGTAAGGCTTGGATGCAGCTGCTCGGCCATGGAAACCCATTCCATGAAGCTCTCTACGCACTGTTGTTGTGCTAATCTGAAGGCCACATGAAGTTTGGAGGTCTGTAGCTATTGACTCTGTAGACAGTTGGCTCTACAGACACTTCGTGGCTGAGTTGCTGTTGTTCCCAGTTGTTTCCACTTTGTTATAATTCCACTAACAGTTGACCATGGAATATTTAGTAGCGAGGAAATTTCACAGATAGGTTGCCACCTGTGCAATAAATCCATCACGGTACCACGCTTGAATTCACTGAGCTCCTGAGAGAGACCTGTTCTTTCACAAACGTTTGTAGAAGTAGTCTGCATGCCTAGGTGCTTGATTTTTATACACCTGTGGCCAAGGAGGTGATTGGAACACTCTGAATCCAATGATTTGGATGGGTGTCCCAGTACTATTGGCAATATAGTGTGTATTACCATTTATGGCGCTAGTATGGTCACAATATGTGACAACATGATGCGCATCACCATAAGACTGACTAGATGCATTTTAGAACTACAGCAACTTTATGAATAACATTGGATTATTACATTTTGTCAGTTTAGCCAATTGATTAGTGTATGTAGAACAGTATGTAATTTTATTTTATTCTTTTGGCAGAATTCTAGCGAAATGAGGATGCACACGTGTCGACTTCTGCAGCATATTGTGTCACACCTGTGTGAATCTGGATTTAATGGGTGTACTGATGAATCAGCTGAGCCTTTGTGTCCAGATGTGCTGAACACAAATACTTTAACTCTGAGGAACCAGAAATCACAGGTAGCAGCAGTAGTGTGAGATGCTTATCAAGCCCCAGGGTTTACATGCTATAATGAAGTTAAGGTAAGGCATGAATAGGGGAATGCAAGCTCAGAGTGTTTTTATGTTTTGGAGCATACAGAAATATGATTGATTGAAATGGACTTTAGCCAAAATATAAGATCAAGTCCAAGAAGGTGCCCACATTTAACCTGAAAATATTCAGTACTTTATTCATTTATTAAATGGCTGCTGAATATACACACATAAAAGTGTGAAGTTAGTGCTTTGGGTCAAATGATCCTGTAAACAACTCAGTAATACTATTAAAGATGAAATGCTGTGCGTAAGAGAAAGTACTACAGTACTATTTGAGAGTGGAAACTGTTGAACAGGCAGATGTAAAATTAAATGCCGAAACAAATTCTTCATTCCAAACATTACGTCAAGAGAGAAAAAATACACTGTAAACTACGATGGCTTGAAAAGGTCTTTGCAAAACTTAATAAACGAAGGTTGTTGTAGATGGTTCCCATATTTTCTTAGGAAATAGGCAATGGTATTTCATCAGTTGAATCAGATAAGTGGCAACGTTATGAAAAGACAAAATCCATATGCAGCAAAATTATTTTCTTAATTAATACAATATGTTTGTGTTTTGCTTGGCAATAATCTTTGGTTCATTTGAAAAGATTTGTGAACTTTCACTTTTAGTATTACTGCTTTTAATATGGAAAATTTTGTAAAATATTCCTTTACATTTGGCTTTGAAGTGGTCTCACAATAATGTGAGTGAAATTGATTCATTGTAAACTGGTTACTACTGGGAAACGCTTTCAAAAAAAGCTCCCATGTTAATTTATTGATAATGCCAGTTTTTTTTGTGTGTGTGTGTGTGTCTTGTCCACCTCCTAGTCTTATGTGAAAGACTGGTATTGGATAGTTTCTTATCAGCTACATTAAACCTGATTTAATTCTGTTTGTCCCATTGTGCTGTATTGACACTAGACGTTGTAGAGGTGACAGATGAATATTAACTCTTTACTTTAGATAATGTTAACTGATTTGTGTCTTTAACAGTAATTCAGTAGCAACAGTCCATTTTGATTGTTTGATATAGAGTATGTAGCATTTGTGAGTTGACACATTTACGTAACAGATGGCATTGCTGAGGAGACTAAATTACGATGCAGTCTGGGAGAAACATCCTCAGTTTTCACAAAGTCCAGGAGTTTCATTGATGGCTTCTATTCTAGCATGAATTTTAACCACGCTTTGATACATATACTCACAGATTAGTGTACATAGTTTTAAGCATTAGCAGCTGTGTGAAATTCAGTACAATTTTTTCCCCCTTATCAATTTAGAAAAATATAGGGGATTTAAATATTTCCTACATTAAAAGAAAGAATTCCCAATTCTAGCCAGTACCTTACATACATGCAAGACTTATTACAATGGATTTCCAAGGAAGAAAACTATCATAAATGTAAGCAGTGGGATGAATTTATTTTTCCTCCAGCACTAAAGAGTACAAGCAAAGAACAGTGTTCTTAGTACTGATAAGAAAAGCACTGCTTGTTGATGTCACCATATCTGTACTGATTGTTGGTATCATGCCATTTTATGAATTAATGTGTGCACCTCCTTTCAGCAGATATAGAGTGTAAAATTGCTCCTAGTGTGTGGATGTGTGTGTGACCGCCCTGTGTTGGTCTGATCTCCCGTTTAGCCTGAATCCTGTCTTTATGAACAGTGTATCATTGAAGGGCCTCTTTCAAAACTTATATGGAGAGGTGGTGAAAATGAGTGAATACTATGTGGTCAGATCTGTTTGAGATGTTGATGAAAGCATTTTGGCTTTAACCTTTTGGCTGGTGTTTTAATGTTTTTACATGTTGTGTAAAGTCTTTCTTATACTTTGGCCACAGAAATGTCTTCAGTGTTGAATTTCTTTAAATAATAAACTGATATTATAGAGAAAAAAATAGGAAAAATACAGTCTGCCCTTCACCTAATGAGGATAACTGGTTCTAAAAAGATCCTTCTTGCATAAATTCTTAGATGAAGCTACCATTAAATTTCAATTAGGGGAAAAGTGTATGCATACAATTGCAGAGATAATGTAGGGTGACATTCATTTTTGTAAGAAAACTTTAATGTTAAACAGTTTGTTTACTAACAACATTGTGGTTTGTCATTTTGTCATTGGTACCTGACCTCACACCCTGGGTCTACTCCATACCCAAGTTATCATCATTATTATTATTTTATATAAACTTGACTTCAGTAGCAACAGTGTTGAATATTGAATTCATAAAGATGAACTCTTGTAACTCAAAAGGGAGTATGTTGAGGGTAGGTCATTGTTCACCTTGCTCGGACTCTTTTTACTTAGGATGTGACAGATTTACAGTCAGTGCTAATGTTGCCAAGCAAACATACCATAAATGTTTCATCAGGCTCACCAGTCAGAGCAAGGCACAAAGATGTAAAGTGTAAAGAGATTCGTTTCTTTTTACTGCCAGTTCCCCGTGTGCATGTTCTGTCTGTTTGAAATGGGATGAAAAGGCCTGCCTAATGTTTTTAAAGGGAATAAGAGGCACAGCCGGAGACCACAGTGCAGCTGGCAATGAGCAAATTGCTGTCAGTGGTCATTCTATGAGAATATTGTGTTTTTTGTTGTGCACCGTGGCACTAATGACTTATAATTATGCTCTGCAATAACATTTTTTTTTTTTTTTGTAAGCATTCAGTATATCCTGAATATGCCTACTTGAAGTCTGTTTTTAAAAGCTCAAAGTGACCTTTATATCATTTCCAGCTGTGGTAGCGTTTCTAGATGTAAGTTGCAGATGTTGATTATTCATGTATCTCCATAGTGTTAAATTGACAAATAGAGGGTACTGCTATCAGCCTACTTATTTTGTGTTAATGTATGTTAGACATTTGCTTGTATGTCCCTAGGAGTCTTTCTGAACAGTTTTGGAGATATTTCGGTTAATTATTCATCATTCATTCATTCATTCTTGCATGCGGTTACCGGTTAATTGATTTTGTCTTTTATTAGAGTTAATTTACAGTTGATATATAAACTCTTTCTACTTCCATAATAGGGATGCAGCTGTCGATTTAGTAATTGAGTATTCTACTGATTATTCCATCGATTTAATCGAGTAATCAGATTAAAATTATTTTGCTTAAAGATCACAAGACAAGTTATGTGTAGACTTGATGTTTTCTGCCGAGATGCTGTAGCTTCGTCATTGTGCTACTGTGGTATGCTAGTTCGGTTTTACGATAGACATCTATACAGAGTCTTCTTTTTTTGTCCTGGAAGTGATCCTAAAATTTGCATGCTTTCTGTTGTTTTTTTCTGGCCAGTGTCTTCTCTTCGCCCTTCGCTATTTTCTGTCTTCTCCTTTTTGTAGTCCTTACCAGTAAGCAATCAAACATCGTTTCGTCTGGTCTTGTTTTCACAACACGGTGCATTGTGCAACAATAATGATTTTTATACAACAGTTCTACAAATGCCTTTTATTAGCTGACAGTAATAAGCGGCAACAGATGGACTTTTTAAAATTTTTTTTATTTTTATCAGTTATGCTGCTCTGCTAACACAAGTAGTTCTGCAACTGGACCAGTAATTGACTGTTGCTAAGCTACACAAACAATGAACATATTCAAGCATGTGAGTTTACTTTACATGTTACAGTAGCAGAGGTGAAAGCAGTCTAAATCCCATGCTGTTTGCCTTACTATGTTAGCTTCATCCTGGCTTTTTTCCCTTCTCCTCGTCCTCTGCTGATGACTATTCATAATTTAACTCAGATGTTATTTCTGGAAAAATGTCCAACTTTTCAGCATAGTTTATTAAAATGTAGCATTTGGCTAGCGTCTGACAGTTAGTGTAATTAACAATTATTGTACACAATTTCTACAAAAGCAATTTGTTAGTTGACAGTAATAAGTGAAAACAGATGATTTGTTTATTTATTACAGTTAGTGTAATTACTGATTATTAGAACACGTGTGAAGCAGAGTGATACTTATTTCTATTCATACCAGTGCTGTTATTCTGTATCAAACTAGATTCCTTAGTTGGAACTAAATGTTATGTTCCATGTGAAATGCAGTGAACTGTGTCAGTACATATCAATTAAACAAAACTTTAATGCAAAGATTTTGCCAATTTAGACAATTTTTACTAATAGAATTACTCTAGTTTCTCTGGGAATCCTTTTGGCCCTATTTCTTACCCACTGCAAAAATGTGTTTTCTAGCATCATTTCAGAAACTTTTAATTTTAGCTATTTGCAGTTAAATATTGACTATACCTTGACTACCACCAGGGTTGCAGGGTTTACGCCAACAGGTGGTATTAACCGGTTTTAACCGTGGTTTAAACCGCCCCGGCGTAAACAGGTTTGCGCCACCAAAAGTGGCGTAAACTGGCAAAAACCCTTAAATATGCTAAATCAATGGTTAAAACACATTTAAATATTAGAATGCCTTTACAAGCATGTTGAGTCTCTTTCACACTGTAATGGAGCCATCTGGCATGGTTTTACTGTCAGTTTTAGGATGTGACCACTTTACATAGTCAAATTATTGTATGTTGCCTTGGTGCAAACATATTTCTCTTAAAATCAGTATGACGAAAAGAAATGTATTTAACTGGATTTGAAAAGATTGACGTAAATTTTTAAAAAGGATGAATGCGGACATAAGATTTTTAGATTGACTTTAATTGTTAGGTGAAACACTAATAACGCTATTACATTTTGGTTATTGAACCTGATATACAATGAATAAAATAAAGTTTTGCTAAATACATGTGTTTCTCTTATCTATATAAGTATATTATATTTTGTATGAGGACTATTTGATTTAACAACAGACGTATAGTTTTGGACAAAGAAATCTTGGATCAGTCTATGTTTTTGGTCCATTTTCTCCAGTTAATGCCACTGAACTGGCATAAACTATATTTTTGCCAAGTTACGCTGTGTCCTGTCATAAACAGGTTTGCGCCGGCGTAAACCCAACCCTGCCTGGTCCTAAACCTAACCCTAGCTCTAGCCCCTGTCCTGGTCCTAAACCTAACCCTAGCTCCAGCCCCTCTCCTGGTCCTAAACCTAACTCTAGCTCCAGCCCCTCTCCTGGTCCTAAACCTAACCCTAGCTCCAGCCCCTCTCCTGGTCCTAAACCTAACCCTAGCTCCAGCCCCTCTCCCGGTCGGAATCCTAACCCTAGCTCCAGCCCCTCTCCTGGTCCTAAACTTAACCCTAGCTCCAGCCCCTCTCCTGGTCTTAACCCTAGCTCCAGCCCCTCTCCTGGTCCTAACCCTAGCTCCAGCCCCTCTCCTGGTCCTAACCCTAGCTCTAGCCCCTCTCCCGGTCGGAACCCTAACCCTAGCTCTAGCCCCTCTCCTGGTCCTAAACCTAACCCTAGCTCCAGCCCCTCACCTGTTCCTAAACTTAACCCTAGCTCCAGCCCCTCTCCTGGTCATAAACTTAACCCT
>JABJVR010003856.1:0-14942 GCA_025773905.1 Chitala chitala
CAATATTCAGACTTCAAATGCACTGTTTTGGTTTAAAGCAAAGGTAACCACTTTCTGTTTAAGTTTGCAGTTTGGGTGAAATAACATTTTTTTTTTTTTTTTTTTTTTTTTTTTTTTTTTCTGGGTTTTAGAATTTTGTATATTCAATTTCTTGATTTTTTTTTTTTTTATACAGCCCCTGGGACACATTAACCTGCTGCAGTGTCACACAGTGGTTATGAATCTGATGTGCTTGTTGCAGTAATGGATTGACTTGCTTTAAAAAATGGCTGTTTTTAACCACACTACCCTAGGTCTAATTGAGTTGAAAATGAGCTTAACTGAACTGTATCAGCTAATATTTTTGTAAAACTTAAGCCCTTTGCCTGCATATGGAACAGCTTGAAATTGTAAGAATTGGCTGCAAAGGAATTTTATCACAAATTCATGGAAGCATCTAGACTCTTCCTCCTCACCTTGTTTTAATGGTTGAAGTATACTCTGTCAGTATCTTTGCCTTGGAAGCAAGAACTTCGCAGTGCTGAAAGTCATCACTTCAAATGTCACCATCCCACAACTGTTGTCACCAGTTGCTTGGTAACCTACACCTGTGTTTCTGTCTCTCTCCCTAGCTTCTTTTAATACAGTATGTCTTGGCCGTGCAGTTGAAGAGGGGATTGCTGCTGTGGCTGGAAGTAGTTGCTCGTTTCTTCCCCCTCCCAATTAAAGTTTTGACTGTGGATCCTTCTTATTCCCACTAACGCATTGTCTGCCCTACTAAACGTGGCTGTACGTGAACTTAATGACAGAATCTGGCAAGGGGAGTTTTGGCACAGGACAATGCTTTGAAACCTGGCCCTGCATGTTCTGTAGAAGCATCTTCATTTGAAGAGGGACCCCTGAATGATGTTCCTTTGACCCTTACTGTGTCTGGCTATCAGCAACACCTGGCCAGCTTAGCATGATAAAATAACTTGACTATCAAGAGAGAGCGTAGCAGAAGTAGGCAGGAGATATTTTCCAATTCCCTTTTTTGTTAGGAGTAATTTTTTTTTTTTTTGTTTAACTATACTCAATAATTCTGGGTACTACAACATGTGTTATGGTCACTGTTTTGTTTCCTTGAATGTGCTGAAGTGCTTTTTACTTATTACACTATCACCAGTGTCTAGTATGGTTGCTTAAACCTGGTGCATGTTAAGGCATGCTTGATTTTACAGGAAAAATCACATTTAGTTTAAATCCCCCCCCCCCATCTTAAAATTTGGTGATAGGCTGTTGCAAAAACCCTGTGCCACCTTTTCTTTGATGTGCTTTTGTGTTCTTTGTATGTTACAAATCACATCGAATTCAATTCCCTTTGATTACAATTGAATTTTGCAACCACCCTAGGAGTTCAGATTTTTTATTTAGCAAGACATTTGTTATTATTCCATTAATGAATTTGAATTTCAGTTAATGAAAAAGTTGTGTGTACTGTGCAGGACACGAATGGTCTTCATGACAAAATGTACAGGCTTCTGTTGCATGCTGTTGCAATAACTAATTCTCCTTAAATTAAAATGCCGGACCCTAGTGCATATTTTATTTGGTGGCTTTTTTATTTTTTAATTTTTTTTTTTTTTTTTTTTTTTTTTTTTTTTAGATGTTATTCACATTTCTAGTAATGTTGTCGGAATCAGCCATATTATGTAAGCATTTTCATTGTGTAAAAAGGAGTATTTGTGAAGAATGATCTTTGCCCTAGTAAAATTCCGATGGATCAGTGATTATCAGACAGCTGGAGATGTGCTTTTGTTTTTTACATGGAATTTAATGGTGTCAAACTTGTTTGTAGCATTATCAATGCCTATAATGAAAGCCCTATGTTGTTGGAACCAAAACATTTAAGTGTAGTATGATTGACTGTGTAAACTTTCAATAAAATGTAATTTGTAAACACTTCAATCTGTGTCACTGGATATTTCTAGTTTGCAGCATTCATAATATCTGCACCAATGCATTGTGTCCAAGCTTAATCGTCAGCACTAGTAAAACTCCAAATTGTACTAGATGTTGGGTGTACATTTATATATTTATATAGCAAGATGAATTGTGTGCTTATGGTGCAAAAATTCACCCCATCACTTTCTGCAAATGTTGAAATTGATCAAACTGTTTAGTAGAAAAATCAAAGGTGAAAACTAATGCTTTGTCTCAGAACTCCTCCCCATCAAATTTTCCAAATGACCTGATCAGGTCTACAAGGGCTCTGGGGCATAGCCCAGGCAATATGGTACACACACTAAATGGGCATTTTTTTCACTTCCTCATCAAGACCAACTCGGATTTCCTGATTTGACACTGCAATTTTTTGGACTGTGAAGGTACCACATTAAGCTCATGCAAGCATGCATAAGGAGAATATGTAGGCTCCAAAATGGCAGAGAGGGCCAGATTCAAATCCACTTACTGTGGCGGTTCATGTTTGAAACGGTGAGCTACTATTTATGTGCTCAAGTCTGGCCTGCTGCAAAACAAACTGAATTGCTTTCCTCAGATTTAAGATTTAAGACTTTTCTGCTATTTCCTGTTTTCAGTTTCTACTAGTTATCAGTAGGATTCTGCTAGCCTCTTCAGAACAGTTATGAGTGCTTTTTAAGTATATTAGTGACCGATACTAATGACCTGATACAGTTTAAAGGTCTGGATGCTGCACTCAAATTCCAGGGATTTCCTGATTTCAAAATATCATATGCCCATTGTCAGGGGCACCAAAGCAACCCCAAAACATGGTATCTGTCCACAGCTCCTCCCCTGAAGTGTTTTGTCATGTTCTGTGATGTTGCAATCAGGCTTTCTTGTATATCTCACACTCCATTGCAGGGACTTGAAGATCAGATGGTGACTTATTTAATTTCTCATTTCTCACTGCTTATACTGGTCAATGAGCCACGGATACTGTGCAGTGTTTATGCTTTCCTGTTTGTAACGCTGATGGTAAATTAGCCTACTTTTTTGGTTCTATTACAAATCAAACAATACTGAAATCTCAAAAATTGCAATGTGTACAATTCATCATAATTTGAATTTTAAGACGACCACATTTGCGCAGCAATTTCATTCTGACTTTAGAACAGCACAGAATCAATGCTCAGCAGACTGTCGGCCATCCAATAGGTGCCATCAATAAATATCAAATAATGACATGGGTGCCTTGAAGTCCTAAGTTAGGCCAACCTTTAGAAATTTGGGGATGTTGTTGGACAATGACTTTAAGTTGGATAAGCAAATAAATTCTGTATTTAAAGTTAGCTTTCTCCACCTGAGGCTGTTGTCCAAGGTAAAACCATTACTAAATAGAAAACATCTTGAAAGGGTTATCCAAGCTTTTATCTCATGTTGAATTGACTATTGCAATGCCCTCTATGTTGGTGTTAGCCAAGCATCTCTTGCACAACTACAAAATCCTGCTGCATGATTTTTAATGAGGACTCTTAAACGCGAACACTTAACTCCCGTCCTCCGTTCACAGTTTTGGCTTCCCATGCAGTTTAGAATCAGATTTATAGTCTTGCTGACTGTGTACAAGGCATTGAACAATTTGGCACAATCTTACATTTCGGACCTTCTAAAACCTTACAGTCTAGTATGGACACTTACTGTAGGTCTTCTGAGCAGCTATTACTTGTGGTTTCTAATTCAAGGCTTAACATGGCTTTTCTGTGGCAGCACCCAGACTGTGGAATCAACCTTGAGATCTCGGGGGATGTGCAAAATGTTGTTTGCGTCCTCAAAATGTCGGCGCCTTTCAATACCATGAACGTCCATTACAAGTTTGACCAGATGCCCATTTACATCAGACAGGCCTCCTCTCTTTCATTCATTCATTCATTCATCTTCTTCTTTACTGCTTCATCTTATTAAGCATAACCCACATGTCTTTGGACTGTGGGAGGGAACCCGGAGAACCCGGATAAAACCCACAAAGCACAGGGAGAACATGCAAACTCCACACACACAGACCCAAGGTGGGTCTCAAGCCCCAGGCCTGGAGGTGCGAGGCGACAGTGCTAACCACCCTATCACCATGCCGCCTACCCCCCTCTCATTCAGTGTTTAAATCTCACCTTAAGACTTTTAAATTTTCTTTGGCTTTTAATGTAAATTGATCTTATTTTATATACCATGTTTAATTAACCAATTTTATTTATTCAATTATCCTTGAGGGACTTTTACTGTATTATTGTTTTATTTATTGTTTTATTTGGCTGTCATTGTTTTACTCTGTTGTGCTGTTGTATTGTTTTATTACTTATTTGTTCTTGTTATACCTGTAATTGTACAGCACTTTGGACAATGACATTGTAATTAAATGTACTTTCTAAGTAAAATTGACATTGAAAACATTATTTTCCTGTACACCTGATTGTCCTATCTATAAGTTGTTGTTTGAATGTGTTCTTGTTTTAATTAGTTTTATTGTTAATGTGTTTTTGCTTTTTTCTGTATAGCATTGTTGTATTTCTTGTATTGTTGTATTTAAATGTGCTTTATAAATAAAACTGACATTGACGTTGACATCGATTTCAATAAGTTACAAATAATTAACGCCAGATGCAACTCGGTATATATACAGTATATCTGTTTCATGCGAATGCTGTTTCTGTAAAATAATGCTTTGTGAGTAACCCTCGTCTTAAACATCCTAGAAATAAACTCTTCTACCTCTAGCTGTTGTGTTGCCCCTTACTGTCAGCATCGTATAGTATGCTGAGGTTTCTGTACGAAATGGATCATGGGTATTGTAGTTTATTTTGTGTGCTGAACCACCTCGACTTTGAGTAACTTGCCCTTGAATAGGGTGTGGTATGAATTGAACAGAACTCTGTCTATATCCTACAGATTATTTTATCACCAAACGTTGTGGGGCAGGACTTAGTACTATTCTTGGACTGTACTGTTGTGCTGCAAAGATTGTACTATTTACTGGACGTTTTGCGGTTCAGCGTAGACAACAGAGGGCGCTTTGACGACATGAAAATATTACGAATGTCTTCAATTTCATTTTTTTACTTGTCTACAATGTGTACAATCTATTATAAAAGTTTATTTAATGTCGAAATACATTTTGACCGTGTATTTTGAGTGACCGTTGCGTATTCCACAATGCTCCGCGAATCTCAGCGTCTATACTAACGGAAGTAATGGCTACCTACATGGAAGATGGAGAGGCCAGCTGCCATGCGAGCACAAAGCAGCAGCAGCAGCAGCAGCAGCAGCAGCATGTGTTTGTGGAAGACTTCAGGCAACACTGCGAAAGCAATAAGCAGTGGTTCGCCAGGAGACAGTTCATTCTTAATAATATTGCAGAGTACAAGGAGAAAGACAACATCGACCAGTTATTATCTCTGTCTATGGTGTGGAGTAACCATGTGTTCATGGGATGCCGGTGAGAAACGCTAATTTACACTATTTGCAGGTCTGTTAAAAGTAAATAAACGTTTGTTCTGCGTTTTGTCAACTCGCTGTTGATAACGAAACTTTTAAATACTTTGTTGGCCAGACAAATGTACCGTATTAACTGTCACGATTGGAGCCCTGTGATACGTAACGGCCTGAATATTGAGGACCAAGTCAAAAGTGGTTTTCATGTTTCTCTTGTGTAGAATAAATATAAGACTACCGGACAATGTTCTTCTAGACGTAACGCAAGTGTACTTATATAAGTATTTTTAAAAGCTTCAGGGAGGGAGGCAGTCTAGCATGCTTAAAGATCGCATTCTCGCTGAAGGTACGGCTCGGACCTAACGAAGAAGGTGATGGAAATGGCTGATGGGATTGATGTTGCTGAGACTCCATCCTTACAGCTTGTTTCAAAGGAATTAAAAAAGAGGCAGAGGTCAGCTGACAACAGTAGGTTTGCCTCACATCGCTCTACTCTCTTCACCTGACAGCTGTTTTTGGCATTTATTCAGACTAAAGTGTAATCCAGAGAAGCTCATCACTAGGTAGACTTTCAGAGGTGAACATTTTGTTGCAATAATTAAGATAAAATATACATTTCCAAAGATATAAGTATCGTTACAGTGTTTCCTTTGGTACTGAAAACTTTTAGGACATAAGGATGTGTCTTTACCTAATATAACATTTGCAAGTTCCAAAAAACATGAGTACTACTATGATACGTGAATGCTACTATCAGGAAGGACAGAAACTAAACTGCCTCAAATAACTACTGTGATAGTAGTATTGGCATATTTTGACAAACAACACTCTGCTCTTTCGCACTGTTAGATCAGGAGCCTGTAAGGAAGATGTCAAGGTTTGGACGTCAACTACGATTTCAGCCAGTGCATTTCATCAGCAGTGGTGCCATGAGCAGTAGAGAGGAGGAGACCAAATATGTAGCTGAGACCAGCCTTGTAACACCTGAAGACACCAAGAATGTCAACAGCTCTTCACAAGACAGTACTTCAGACCAGAGCTGCTCTACTCCAGCTACCTTACCTGCACCTTCTCTCCTGAAGTCCACACCATATGTGTTTGACCCGTGGGCCAACAATGGGAAGAGAGACACTCGTATTGAAAGTGTGGATGATCGGGGTTATGCAAGATGTGCGAAAGCTTCACGTTGTATAGCAAATACAAGCAGTAGCAATTTGGCCAAAGCTGAAGAGTGTGTGGTGACACAGTTAAACTCTAGTATTGTGGACTCAGAGCAACAGAAAGCTACACATGTGGGCTCAGGCACTGTGCAGCAAGAGGGTACTCTGTGGGGTAAGGTCAAAAACAGAGCTTTCAAAAGCCCTGAGAAGGACAGCAGTCAGCAAATCCCTCCAGATGCCCTGGAGAAAATGCAGAAACTTTTCTCCAAGCTGTCTTTTGTCATCACTGCTGTTGTCAAAGACGCCGCACCCACCAAAGAGCTAAACTACAGCCTTGTCCTGACCAACAGCACCCAGACCTGCAGAGTCAACCCTGAGTTTGTGTACGTGAGCCTGAAGGACGTCCTGCCTAGCGAGCAGTCGAAGAGCGTGCCTTCACATGGCTACGCCTGTGAACTGAGGTGCCAGGGCGTGTACCTCGCCACTGGCTTTTCTGGGAGCAAAAACAGAGCGAGGGAGCAGGCCTCGGCGAGGGCAGTCGAGCTGCTCCTGCAGCCTGTAGAGGTGCGGCCGGTGCTGCGTGAACACAACCATTCCCACGTCTGGGACATGGTGGTGTGCCAGGCGGGCTCTCCGAACCCCCAGCTGGTGCCAGCATTCAGTATCCCTGGGGACAAACCGTCCCTCCGTGCCACCAAAGAGCCCACAATATGTAGACGCCGAGCCAACCTTAAGATCTCGGGGGATGTGCGAAATGCCGTTTGCGTCCTCAAAAAGTCGGCACCTTTCAATACCATGAACGTCCATTACAAGTTTGACCAGATGCCTGAACGTAGAACCTGGCGCTGCAGTGTGTATGTGGGGAAGGAGCTGCTGGCGTGGGCACAGGGAAGGAAAGTGGCTGCCAAACAGGCAGCTGCTGAAGAGGCCCTGCTGAAGCTGATCAGGGGCCAAGCAGAGAGGCCTCAGGAAGAGAAGTGGCCACGAGAGGAGCTTCAGGAAGAGCAGCATGGTGACGTCAGGTGTCAGGATGGGGCTACAAAACAGCTGGACAAGCTGGTCATCCTGGAAAATTCAGACAATGCAATATGCATCATCAATAACACAGCCCAGTTCAACAAAATAGCTGTTGACTACAGGCTGACACAGCTTCAGGACAACCGGTGGAAGTGCGAGATATTCCTGGATGACAAGTACATCGCTGAGGGCATGGGTTCTAAGAAGAGTGCAAAGCAGTCTGCGGCAAATGAGGCTTTGACACAGCTGAAGCGGACCCACGCCGTGGTGCAGCTCAACAAGGGTGTGAAGTGTGACGAGGCCGGCGTCTCGCGCGACCAGATCGCCGCCCACACGGTGGCTGAGCACGTTCGGCAGGAGATAAAAGAGGACAACATCGGGAACCTGATGCTTCGCAAAATGGGGTGGACTGGTGGCGGGCTGGGCCGTGAGGGCAAGGGCATCGCCCAGCCCATCAATGTCAAGGAGCAGTGCTCCAGGCAGGGACTGGGGGTGGACTCTACCAACCCCAGCCTCTGTCTCTCAAACAAGGACCTGGAAGGCGTGATCAGTGCTTACGCGTACTCGGACCGCCACGACAACCTGCGCTTTTCGGCTGAGCTTAGCAACCACGAGCGCAAGCAGGTCCACAGAATATGTCACAAGTTTGGCCTGCGAAGCAAGTCGTATGGCAAGGGCACCCGGCGATTCCTCCTCGTGAGTCGAAAGATGCAAAAGGAGCAGCTCATTGGTCACCTCCTGCAGGAGGGGCAGATAGGACAGTACAAGCTGGTCAAACCTCAGGCCTTACATTAAACCAACAGATAAAGTCCTGTGTTTTAAAACACTTGTACAATGTAATATTTTGTTTTTGGCTAGATAACGCTGTCATTTTGACAGAGATAATATGTTGTCATTGTATACAGCTGAGTGTGCCTGAATCCTTTGGTATTTTAGGCAGTAGTTTTTCCTGTGTGTGTGTGTGTGTGTGTGTGTGTGTGTGTGTGTGTGTGTGTGTGTATGTTGTAAATATCTGTCTGATGCAGATCTGCATCTGTCATTGTGACAGTTTCTTTCGCTATATTTTTGCACTGCCAAATGAATACATAGTTTAGTGGATTTTGTTTGTTGATTTATTGCAGAAAAACTGGTTTTCATTAAAGACTATTTTTATAATTCTTTCTTGGGCCCCTTCTCCACTGGCTAATATTAGTTGAACTCTTAGATTTACAAAATTGGAACAATTTTATTGTGCCTGAATGGAGAGGAGTTTGACAAACTGGTAAGTGTAGGAGGTGACAGTTGGAACAGAATTTATCTCTGCTTGAGGTTAACATCTCTACTCCAGTTGAAATTTATGTACAATAACTATATATCCGGTTCATGAGATGCGTTTTAACACTTTGACAGAATGACCACAGGATGGGCATTTTTAAGTACTGCTGTCAGTATTTATAATTCAGTACCTTGTTGGGATATGCTAAGGCAGTACTTTTAAATTTCCTCAGTGGTGTTTATCTCACTCTTATTTGTGAAATATCAGTAATAAAACACATTGAAAACAAAATCTTATTCAGTGGTTAATTTTTCCTTTCATGTATTTTCTTTCATACACCTGTTGTTTAGAAATTGGATGCAGTGTGTACTTGATTGGATCACTTGAAGTACAGTAAATTAAATATCAAATAATCAAATGTTGCTGAACATTTATGTTGAATTGTGTAACTTTGATATTCTACATGAAAAATTACCACTAAGTCTGAGGTATTTATTTCAAAGCTACTTGGTTGAAATAGACCTCCTTAAAATGGCTGCTCATTCGTTTGCTGTTTTTATTTACAGTGGTGTTGACCAGCTTCACCGCTGGTTGAATGTAATGGAACATTTGTGGCTTAACTGTTAGAATTGAAAGCAAAGGACAATTTAAAACTTCGTGGGCTTGTTAGCATTACAATACCAGAGTTAGAGGGAAATGTGCATTTCATCTGTTCAGTATGAGTTGCCCTATTACATGAACTTGGGAGGGGGCAGGAATCTGTAATTTAGCATTTGCTTATCCATGTAGTCTGTGAACAGTGTTTGATTTGGCAGCAGTGTGGTACATGCATTAGATTTATGACATGTTAAATTATGTACTTTTCCACATTTTACAGGTCCAGCTCAGCACCAGGTAACTTCTTCCAATGTAGCAACAGGTACACTAAATAAAATACCATACCGGGCAAATTTTGACATACTTAATTTAAAAAACATTTAACTTATTCAAAATCTTGAGTATTTGCAATTGTTTTAGCAGAAAAAGAGGAAATAGAAAATGCACTGGAAAATTTTTACAATTCATTTACAGTTATGTCGTCAAAGCTTAACTATGATGAACCAAAATCTGCCCAAGGTAAACATGGTATTTCTGTAAATTACATATTTTGCCTGGTTACAAAACTAGCTTGATAGTACATGAAAACCAAATTTAGCAGCAGACATTTTTAAAGATTTTATTTACAAGAACTTGTAAAATGTACAGATTTTACATGGGTTACCAGTACAAAGTCTTACTCTCACTGAGAAACTTCAGATTTAAAAAACTTTCAGACTGAAAACACTCACTAAGTAGAAAGACTTTCAACACACACACATACCCAAAACTAGTATTCACAGAGCTTGGGCCGGATGAGTTAACAGCTCAGTTGGTTTTCCTCTTTTTGTGGAATTCATGTGAACCTGGCACTCAACCTGTTAAGCACACAAAACCATACCATGCAAACTGATAAAAGACAGTGCTGAAAGTGCACACACACACTCATATACATGAATTTCATAACTGCAATGAATGGCAGTATATGAAGTAAAAATGTAGTGGAAATGATATATCTAAAATGGGCACTTGACCTTGACTGCAGTCATATTAATCCATTAGTGCAGCTGTAAATGAGATCCCCAATAATGTAGGGACCCCTTTGAGCTACACACTCAGCCATAAGTATTCTGATGCTTAAAGACGCACTGTTGCCCTAAAGGTTTTTTTTTTTTTAATATAGCCACATTTTTTTCCTGGTGACACATCCAGAATGAACAGTGCATCCGCGAGAACATGCATGTGTAAGCCACAGTAACCATACACACAGTCTTAACAAGACTCATGCAAAGCAATGCAAAGATCTGTGCAAATCATTGCCAAGTTGAACTTTCCATTTGCAAGAATGTTTTACATACTTTTATTCTATTATATACAGTAGGTATGGGAGCTTGTGTACAACCTGGTTCAGCACCAGTGAATGTTTAGGTTTCCATAGGAACAGAAGGCATGATGTAACATAACGCAGACTACTGAGTGTCAAGGTAACTTGAACCTGCTTTACCAATTTCAAATGGAGGAGGTACAGAAATCAAAGCGAGGAGAAACATGAAACACTTCTGTGGATAACAGCTCAATTTAGAAAAATCTCTAAATTTTTCAATTTACCTCCAATGAGGCAAATTTTAAAAATTAAATCTTGAAGCAAAGCATCCTTAAAAAAAAAAAAAAAAAAAAAAAAAAAAAACCCAAACAGCACAAACACACACAAACTCCAAAAAAACTAAAATGTCCACTGTCAAAATTTAACAGATGCCATTTCCTGCCCCCCCCACGCACAATAAACAGGCATTTAAAATAAAAGATGCTTTAACTGCAGATAAAACTAAATTTTCAGTATTTCAAGAACAATTGGTAAAAGAAAGACGTTGTCAGTAACCCAAGTACAACAAGGTACATTTACTTCAGTGACGATGCCTCTTGTCCAGGAAACGAGCTTTACGTGACAGGAGAAAAGCTGACAACAGCACAACACTACCTTGCAACAATTATAGAACGGGTGATCTACTGTGGAAGATGACAATGGTGATGATGACGACGACTCAAACGCAATGCGCATTTATTCTGTTATGTTTTGCAAAAGATTAATAATTTTCTTCTCTCTGCTCTCTCCTTTCACAGCTGGATAGTGTCCATATGTGTGTAGGGTGGGGAGCTCTGGGGTCAACAGTCGCGCCAGCTCTGTTCCACGATGGCGGAGACCCTCTTCTCGTATTCGCGCTTGTTCTCCTGGTACAGTTGGGCTGCCTGGCTGTTTGCAGGGCTGTTTGGATTCGGCTCGTCCAGCAAAGACTGCCGAGCAGGAAGACGGGGCATTGTGAACACACCTCTGACCAAGCAAGTGCACCTACTTAACATCAGCTTTCTGTTCTCAGGGAGTTCATGGAAGTTACATGCAATTTAATGTGGATATACACAAGTGTGTTGTTTTTTTTTTTTTTTTTACAGATGGCACAGAAGTGATATGTAGGAAGGCCCTGTTGTGGCAGTGAGTTTAAGCATACCTGTATAGAGGTTAAGATTGAGGATACATCATAAGTGGGGCTCCAGCGATTCTGCAGAATGTCCAAACATATACTACCATCTGCGTAAACTGCAGGGCAATGTTAGAAATAAAAGCACATTAGCATGCATCTCACAGGCAGTGTGCTTTCGTTACTTCTGTGGCACACCACAAACTTCAGATTTAAACATTCTTCTTTCAGGAAATTTAAGATTAATTACTACAAATTTATTTACAAAGTGCGGCTCTAGCGGTTTCAAATACACCAGGGCATGACAGTACTCACCATTTGGATGAAACATTTTGGAAACAAAGCGAACAGTTGGAGGCTTATTTGGATACTCCTCTGTGAATTCTATCGTTAGCTTGAAGGTTCCTGCCAAAAAATTTCAGCTCTTTTAAGTATATTTTTTTTTATTCCATGAAAAAATACATTTCATAATGGCATGGGTCAACAGTTTTATTTACACAACACACATTTCAAACAAAAGGGAAAAATATGAACCTTTCCTAAAACAAAGTACAACTTTCAACAAAGGGTAAAAAACAGCATTGCAAAACCGACCATGAGATTTGTGGTAATATTTTACTCTGTTCTCTCTTTTCCTCTGCCTTCTCATTAATTACTGATAACATGCGCTTGTGGAGATGGAAAAAACCTGTCTAGAGAAAGAATGTGCATTTCTACATCAAATGCAAAATCTTTCAACTTGATTTTCAAACCGAAGGCATAAAAATCTTACATGCAATCAAGCTGACCGAATAATTCAAATTAACCCAAACCCTTGTAATTTTCACCTTTATCACAGCACATTCATATGCAACAGCATAACAAAAAATGAATATCAAAATTGCCAAAACTGTCCAAAAACATTTTCAACATTTCAAAGTATTATTCCCCCATTTGCATCCTTAGCAATATTAACCTCTAATTTATGTAGGAAAGAAAAAAAACATCACTATGGCCCACAGTGAAACAGGTCAGTCAGCTCATCTAACAGGATACAGCAACCCCTACCGCTCACTCAGAATCACAGCGTTCATTTTATCTACAAACACACAGACTACACTATAGCTCACAAACAAGTGAACTGATCCAGTTTACTAACTGCACACCCGCATAAAGACATCTAACTTCATTTCAGTAGCCAGTTCCTCTCCACCCAGATGGGTGGCTGCCAGATCTGTGCCCCTGCACATGTCTTCAGGGCAAGCAAGAACGCTGTGTGAGACGGCACAGGTAGATGCAGCAGGCAGAGTATGACTCGTGCTAGGAATTAGAGTCAAAACTCGAGGACCGACGTGTGCTCCTCTTCCAACAAGCCCACAGCTTTCATCTTCCTCACGGTGTGTGTTGTGACCAGCATCCCGACCTGCTTTCACAGACACAAGCCTCCCGCACTCCTGTCACCGCACCCTGTGACACATGCTGGATCTGCTGAGTGGATGCCAGCTGACTGGCAGCTCAAACTCTGTACATTTCAGTTCCTATTTTATTTCGACATTCCTCACGATCATAATTTCTGAACACTAATTTTTTTATTTAATCTTGAGTTCCATGCAGACCTACCAGACACTTATTTCACAGAGTGTATATTACACACTCTTCTGACCAACATAATCTGATGAAATCGTGCAGCAGATTACTGTTAGGCTAGTCGCTCTGTTTGTCTCTTCCACTAAAACAGAGCACCACCTGGTCTGGGATAAACACAAGGCGACACTATCTCGCCCACTCATCCTGATCACAGCAGGCTGCGGGTCGGCAGAAACGTTCTACGTCCGTAATTTAAAGGAGGAAAAAAAATCCGCCTGTCCCACGTCAGCTAAATAGCAAACATGAATGGAAGATACGGGACGTCACTTAACGCAAATGGTCCCGACATTAAAGCCAAGCTTACCGTCTTCAAATGGCGTTCCCTCTGGTCTGTAAGAGAAGAGGGTGAGAAATTACAGCAGAGCTGGAGTAAACGGCAGCTACTCAGCTCATACTCACGGCCTCACTTTGAATGCTTTATTAATTATGGGCTGGACTTCACGATCTTCTGAGTAAAGTGCAAACTGACCACTGGTACACATACTACAACACATTAACAGAATTACGCCTCCAAATGTCAAGCTTATAATACTTAAGTGACTGTTGACTCTTATTATAACAAGACATTTCTTATGAGCCTAACTGGGACCCCAGATGAGCACCATGAATATGTTTTTGGGGTCTGTATTTTAAAAACAGCTTGTCCTCTATAACGGCCATCTGATCCGGCGGAGATGTGGCCAGAGCCGTACCTCCAAAGTTTACTTTCGGGACAAAAGGGACTAGTGGCTACACACTCCAGCCAGCTAATGTAGCTAGCCAAAAATGGCAGGAAGGTGGCTGGGCAGCGATGATCTTCGCTACTCACCCAAAAATTACTGCATTCCAGACCATGATGTTGTTTTCTGACGGAGCGCCACTAACTCCAGCTGGTGGGTCTTCCTGAAGCCTGAGAAAAATAACACAGCACAAGACTTCGCGTTAGAAATCCTGTAATAAAACCCTGGGATATGCCCAAAAAAGGGTTACGCATTTTTTTACACGCAGCCTACACGCAATGACCGGTGACTAACGCTGTGAAACTTGCGTAGTATTTTGTCACAGTGTGTATACATTTTAAAAAGTCGCCATGTTTAGTTCTAGCTGTACAAAACACTAGATACGCCTTTTTTAGTCTTTAAACGAAGCTCACCGTTTAAAATCTCTCATCAAACGTCGTCTAGCTGGGGTTGACATCTTGTTAAACTACAACAAAAACAAAAACTTGAACATATAATTTTACTTCCTGATTGAAAAGAAACGGCGTATCGTTACTCGTCCGAAGGATATGCTAGCAGCCGCTTCTCTCCGAGCCCGATTGGCGAACGGCTCAGGACTGTACCACCGCCAAATGGGTGACGAAGTGAGACGTTCAGGACTGTACCACCGCCAAATGGGTGACGAAGTGAGACGTTCAGGACTGTACCACCGCCAAATGGGTGACGAAGT
>JABJVR010003857.1:0-15430 GCA_025773905.1 Chitala chitala
ATAGAAATACTTCCCAAGAGCAATTCCGGAGGGGGACACAAATGACATAGCTTGGTTTACAGGGACATACTGGGGGGGGGGGCATGTCCCCTCTGTTCCCCACAGGTTTACTCCTATGTGGACACACAATTGTAAAGTGCTCAGGTTGTTTTTAAACAACAGAGAGTAAGAAGGTAGAATTTATTCTTATACTCTTACATAATGGGCATAAATGAAATTCCTTAGGAATGACATATGTAGCGTGTACATGATTGAAAAGAATATTTTAATTACCTTTGTTCTGCGTGTGGTACATGTTGAAGCCTGACACGAAACCAAAGCCAGTCTCAGATTGATAAGGGCACAGTTAGCCTCCCGCTGTTAAGGGCACAGTTAGCCTCCCGCTCTTAGGGGCACAGTTAGCCTCCCGCTCTTAGGGGCACAGTTAGCCTCCTGCTGTTAGGGGCACAGGTAACGTCCCGCTGTTAGGGGCACAGTTAGCCTCCTGCTATTAGGGGCACAGGTAACGTCCCGCTGTTAGGAGCACAGTTAGCCTCCCGCTGTTAGGGGCACAGTTAGCTTTCCGTTCTTAGGGGCACAGTTAGCCTCCTGCTGTTGGGAGCACAGGTAATGTCCCGCTGTTAGAGGCACAGGTAACCTTCCTGTGTGATCCTACCTGACATTTTCTGTGTCTATGGATAATTCTCAAACATTTAGCCTTGGCTCACCAATACAGAAAAACTCCCATTGTACCATGTGCCATTAAGAGTGTCAAAGTTTATTAACTCCACAACAAACTTGCTGCATGTTAGATCCAAACGTGTAACTGTAAACTCCCCCCCACCCACCACCCCTGGATTTTATCTATTCATGTGTCCCCCATTCTGCCATCACTTGGTTTGATGAGAGCATTACGTTTGTCCACAAAACAATAATGTGCACAATTATGGGCGTATTATGGAGTGTAGACTACCGTGCACGGTCTGTGAGTCTTATAGCATCGCAGGCAGGCACGGCAAACGGATGTCAGTTTTAATTTGCATTCACACATCACATATCAAATGCACATTGGACTTTTTTTTTGTAAACATAGTTGAGTTCAAATATTTTTTGTAAGAATTGTACACATCCACTTTCTGTATTATGGGGTCAGAGAATGATTGGTTGTCCCTTTATTCAGTATTTTTTAAAATTCTGTTGTTGTTATTATTATTTATTTATTTATGGTTAGCACGGTTAGCACTGTCGCCTCGCACCTCTAGGCCTGGGGTTGGATTCCCTGCATGGGTCAGTGTGTGTGGAGTTTGCATGTTCTCCCTGTGATTGGTGGGTTTTTTCTGGGTTCTCTGGTTTCCTCCCGCAGTCCAAAGACATGCAGGTTAGGTTAAATGGTGTCTCCAAAATTGCCCGTAGTGTGTGTGTGCCCTCCAGTGGGTCAGTGTCCCCTGCATTGCACCCTATGTCCCCTGGGATGGGCTCCAGGTTCTCTGCGTCCCTTAACAGGATGAAGCAGTATAGAAGATGATGATAACATGTACCTCTTATCCTGCATAAAAAATTTACCTCTTCAAAAATTCTGTCAAATAATGTTGTACTGATGTATTTAGTCAAACTATTTTGCAATAGCATTTTTATGTAGATAGCATCTGCCTGAAGCATTCTGGAAGGTAATCTGGCCTTCAGTTCACCCTTCTAGGACACACATTCCTCTTGCGTTAGAGTTATGCAGAACTAGGGCATACCACAGAACAAAAAGTGATTTTCCCACACACAACCTTTCCACGAGTGTCATATCGCTCAGATGTGTCCTGAGGCCTGACCATGGGGGGGGGACTATTGGGTGTGTGTGAGACTGTCTTTGGAAACTGTCACATCCACTGGAAGTACAGGTTAGAGTTACTACTGACAGCTCTGTAACCAGACCTCCCAACTCTGCTCTGCCTCCCTGATGAGTTCCCAAGCTCCTGTTTCTGCCCCTGGATCATAAACTGATTTTTTGCGATCTGTTTCTAGCTTACCTTAGTTTTCAACTTCCCAGGATATCAGCAGAACGTATTCCTTGGTGGAGGGGGACAGAACCCCCTGCTTTTCCTAGTCTATAGTTTGCAGTGCCTTGGAGGGCACACGCAGCAAGGATCCCCAGTGTTTTAGGCCACACATGCTTGACGTCCACACGTGACATGTTTTCCCACCATCATAACTGTGCAACAGAAAGGCGACTTCAGGCAGAATCAGCACCAATTACTTTCCTCTCTGTTACAAGCAAAAATAATGGAACGGTCTGTGCGTTGAGCCTTGAGGCTCCTTTTTGAGAGCTGTTGGGTCATTTTAACTGGAAAGACCTCAGGAAATTCTGTTCGTGGCACCAAATAGGGATTAGCAGTCTAGGTGTTGATGTTGGCCTTAGAATCAATGTGCTTGTGGTGTACAACGTTGATCATGGAAAGGTATAATCTCTATTTGTTTGGCAGGGAAGGTGAAAAACATGCAAGATAATGCAGTGAACCTTACTTTACTTGTATTTTTGGAACAAAGAACATGAAGCATGTTGCCGTTCCTTCCAGAATGCGTCGTCTTCCTGCTCCATGACTCAGATCTCTGTCTGAAACTGTCATCAGCATGTGACAGCTGGTGACAGTCTTCAAAGGTTAAGTTGTCGCTACATGGCAACTAGGCTTGATGACTTCCTGGTAGCTCTGATGAACCAGTAAGCCTGATGAAACATTGCCCTAAACCTCTTTGAGACTTTGGTTATGGTACCTGTAGTCAGGGCCCATAAAATGTTTGTTTAGGAACATAAAAAACCCAAAACTGCTTGCAAATCACCATAACCATGACTAAATATTTGGATAGCGATTGATTATATTTAGCTCAACAGGAAACCAGACACTAACATTTAGCCATACTTGTGTTTTGCTGTGTATTTTAACATTGAAAGTTGGGGAAAAAATGCACAAGAAATAGATTCTGCTATAGGAAGCACAAAAAAGCATCTATATATAAATGACCTTTAGTTCAAAACTTTAAGTACTTGCAAAGCACATCTATACAAAAATGTTTTGTTGTTGCTGCTCTGATCAAAATGAAAAGTATGTTTACTAACATCGGCTTTGACAGTACAAAATCTCGTCATGTTGACATAATTAAAAAAGGAATGGAAATCCTTTTTACCCTACAGTACCTCAGTAAAAGTGTACTCTCAGCGCACTTGAAAACACTTGTATTATTTTGTGCCTTTGCTAAAACATCCATTAAGTGTGATGTCAGCAAAAAATTTCAAATCCTAGAATCAAAGCTTTGAGATGAGCAGAGGGCTGTACTGTGCTTTTTCCTCCAGTGGAATTAATTAGAAACTCAGCAATGTGCTGGTGTTTTTGTGGTGTGTGTGTGTGCGTGCGTGTGTGTGTGTGTGTGTGTGTGTGTATGTTAGCATTTTAATGTTAAAACCCTGTACAGCTGCAACAGACCCAGCATTCGTCATGACTAACGGTGTGTCTGAATCTGGAGCAATTATGTATGGAAGTTTTAGTGCTGGTTTTATTTACTTTTATTAACTGTTTTCAAATGTCAAAGGCAGTCTTCATGTCCGAGGCAGCGTATTGGCAAGGTACACTTAAAGACTGACCAGTAGGCACTGTGTGTGTGTGTGTGTGTGTGTGTGTGTGTGTGTGTGTGTGTGTGTGTCTTCTTCTCCAACCAATCAGGAACAGACTCTTAGAGGCAGAGAAAAGGAAGGATCCATCCGACAACTCTTCAGACCACACTCTCTTCGTTTGTGTGGGCTCTCACCGCAGCCGCAGAGTAATCTTGTTTATCATTTTAATTATGCTTTTTTAAAATGGTCTGAATGTTTCAACATATGCAATTAGTGTAAGCATTCTAATAATCAAACTTGCGCTGTATGTGAATCAGTGAGTGGCTATTAATTATGCAGGCACTGAAACATTGTGCAAGAAATGTATTCGTCTGTTTTGATTACTGTGTTTTGCATTAAGCATAAATGCAGATTGTGTGTTTTCATCTAGCAGAAGTGAGATACAAACGAGGGAGAATAATCTACTGTGTCAGATCAGACTTGGGCTGAAGTTCCGTGATTACGCACATGTGGGATGTAAAGATAGAGTACACGTTAATCACCAGATTACTGTAACTGCGAAGTGAGGGAGATGAAGCAAATGAAACGCTTCTTTGTGTAGCACGGTTTTCCGAAGATGAGGGCGTAGCTCTATATGTTAATGAATTAAAGGTGCTTCAGCCCTGAGAACGGTTTCCGTGGCCCAAGCCGGAAACTCAGCCGTTCTGCTGCCCTGCCATGTCAGAGAGTGGAAATCTAGGGCACATCCTGACCACCTCACATGGTCACTGCACTTTGATGATATTTTACACTACCGACTCTTATGCAAGTCAGCACAAAACCCACTATCTAGCGGCGTGCATACTTGACAGTTCGTTATTTACTGCAAAATGTCATTTAAGTACATTTTGGAAAGAGCACAGTCCTCCTGACTTATTGCCTTCTGCCAGTACTTTTAGCACCTAACTCTTAAAGCCACTGAGTGAATGAGTCCACCTCTCCTCTATACGTGCTAAGTGGCAATGCTCTTCTGACACAAACCTGGCTCTGTCACAAAATATACAGTACAGATTTCCTTTTAAAGTAAATGGCCTTGACTTTTAATCTTATTACCTGGCACCTTGCTCTGCTGTAGGTGTGGTGGTCATGGGTGTGACACAGCAGCAGCTCGGAACAGGTGTCCTGCTAGGTGACTAAGCCTTCGGGAGCGAGAGACAAATTGCAAAACAATGTTTATTTTCTATCCAAACGAGGCATATGGCTGACACTGGGCTTAATCTAACTTAAATGACACGAGGAAGTACCATGGGGGTGGGGGGGGCATGAGTGAGGGCAGACAGCACAGTAATGTGCGATGACTAAAATGTCAATCCTCTTGATTCAGCTGAGAGCGGGTCAGTTGCATGTTCTGTTTTCCTATACATTAAAGGCGCTGCAGCTGTGGATTGCTGTAAAACTCCCACTGCTGAATCTCGTCTCGTTATGCACGCAGCATTAAATATTCATCACAAACCTCCACTTAATGTAGTGTTGATCATTCACTTATTTACCAGGAGCGCAGAATGTTGGGAAGTGGTGTAACCGCAGGCCGCTGTTGACGGTAATGGCAAACTCATCACGTCCGCGCCCTTTCCACGGACTCCGCCCTTCCGTGTGACTCTATGCAGTGACACAAGCGTTGTGTGTGGCACAATCACTGTCACGGCACGGTAAAGCACACTTTCTTGTGTCTTTTTGCCAAATGTTTTTGTGCAGATCAGTGCACTCAGCCAACCCCCAACCCCCCTCCCTGTGTTAAACACATCAGCTTCTGGTTTTAATTATACGGATGATGCTATTCTATATTGTTTATCAGCGCGAGCGATGAGATTACTCTTTTATTCGTCATGGATAAGGAAGTGTTTGCCCCGCTCTCCTCATTTGCATGGGTAATGGCGGCTGCGCGTGTATGCGTGTTGCTTTCGGCTTCATGCTCCAGAACACATGGCCATTAAAGTGTTCAGATTAAGAAGCAAGTCAAGTGCAAACAATTGGAAAATGAAGTTTAAGAAGATTAAATTCTATTTGAGTATTTTCCAGAACAACGCTTACCTACGATCACAGATTATACACAGTGGTGGGACAATCTTGGGGGTGAGGGTATTTGTCTTGGCAACTGCCATCTCAGTATGGGTCATGTGGCGATCCAGAAGAAAAAGTTGTTCGTATTGGCTCAGAAGGGTAAGGGTTCTGTCACTACACCTATAAACACTTCAGAAACAGGTTGCATATTCCAGTCACATGTTTCTAAGTCTCTTGACTTGTAATGGATCCATTTATTTAATTAATCAGCAAGTTCTGACTTCATTACAGAACCTTGGTTGATTCTATAAGTAGTTAAATATCTTACTGCAGCAACAAAGAATGCCAAAAAATAAAAAAAAACTGCACACCAGGTGATTTTCCTGAAAACAGATATACATAATTGCAATTCAAAGGAATAACAAAATGGTATGCAAACAATAATACAGAGCTTAAGTTCACAGACAAGCAACGCAAACTGCGCTGCATTCCGTTAAAACGTGTAAGAAAAAACAATCATCTACTTCTGTGATTTCCTATCCTCCTTTTCACCCTGTTCTCCCCCCACCTGCCACTCCTCCGCCTCTCTCGCGTCGCATTCCGCACACTCCCTGAAGTTGCGCTCGCGTTTGCCGCAGATGCGCCGCTGAAGTGTCCCACGAGCGCGTGTGAACGGCCTGTTTGCGGAAGCACGAGTGGTGAGACGGTATGTGTGCAGAGCTCGAGTGCCTCTGTTTGTCTTTTGTTCCCTTGAAAAGCCGCAGCTTTGTGCTGAAGTGACTGTGTGACAGTCCATTAATCAGCTGATACGGGGGGTGCGATGAGGTTCACGCTGGTTCCCGTACACACAACCGGCTTGTCTGTCTGCACCGAACTAAACTATTAGCTGTTTCATACTCACATTTGTCAAAACCGATTAGAGGATCTTAACCTCTTTTAAAAAGGGGGTATTTACCGAGTTGTTTGTTTTTCAAGGGTCCAACACTAGTATCCGCATAGGATTTAAGGAAGCAAAATTTTAGTGTGTCTTTAATGTCTACAGCACCGCTACACACAAATATGAATATGTCTAAAACATTTTTAAAAATAGGTTTTAAAATTTTCTGTAGCTGAACAGTTTGTCTCAGCTGGGGTTAACAAAGTTAGTTTCAGACAGCCGGCTGATGTCATCCCGGTGTTATATTACTGATTTTCATTGTGCAAAAGTAGCTGTCTTGCATGCAAAGGCATGGACTCATTAAAAAACCGTATTTATTGGCAAATGTAGCAACAGTGTTGTAAGAGAGCGACCTTGCTGTGTCTGACTGCTCTGTGAGCGGTTGATGGAGAAGTCTATAAGGAAGACACACACTCCTGCTGATTTGATTCCACGTTGCATTCCTGCCTGTGTGGATGCTTGACACCTCTTCATCTTTGTTCCTTTCTCCGACACCGACTCTCTTTTGTGCATGTTTGATGTAAAAGACTTTTTTTCCCACCCCCTGCTCCCAGATGAACACCTCGTCTCCTCTGCCTCTGTGCTCCCGTGCGCGCCGCTCCTTTCAAAGCGTGACTCGGCGACTCCGGCGCGCTGCGTGTCACGGCGGTAATGCGCCGCTCTGAACCCCGACCGCCAGGCCCCTTTCAGATGCGCGCTGAATCACCGCTTCGCCGTTTCAAGTGCATCTCCGGCTGCATGCGAGCACTTTGGTTGGAGTTCGGCTTTTCCTGTGCTTCAGATACGCAGGGTAATTAGTGCTTTTAATGTTGTTTTTACGCCCTGCTCTGTTTAACACCTGTAATGTGGGGCAGCGTAATGGCACTGGTTCAAATCCAAATTTCAGGTGATTTCAGATCTGGTTTCATCCCAGAGATGTTCTGTTCAGGTGAACTGATGATAAATAGTTGCCAGTATTTGTGTGTGTGCATGTATGTGTCTGTGTGTTTGCATGTGAGTGTGTGCGTGTACGCTTTTTCTGGTATACCTTCCCTTACAACTTGTGCTGCCTGCGTTCCCCTGCAGGCTCCCTGTCGAGCTGAACTCGACATAGTAGATAAATGAATGAAAAAAAACCTGTTGTTTTTGTTTGCCTTTGAGACGACATGGTACTTTTAAAATGACTGTTAAGAAATCAAAATGACACTAAGGATAGAGCCTCAGTAACAGGTTTTGAGACCGAAACCTTGTCTACATATGGAACCTAAAAATATCTTCCTCTATAAGATATTTTACAATCTTTTATTACAGCATTACAGTATAAATTATACATTTACCACAATCTCTCTCTCTCTCATATAATCATACAGTATGTATTACACTGTATGTATATATATATATATAATATTTTATAGTGCTTTAAAGAAGAACATGTGCCAAATAAATAAAAAGTAAATAAAATACCAGTGAATTTACCTCTGGGCTCCTGTCCGATAGGTACAATAGCGGTTGATGTCATAAATCTGGTATGTTATAAATCAGAAGGGTGGTGCTGTCACACTTCTAAACACCTCAGACAGCCCAACCCATAACTCAGGGGAAACTAACTTTTACATTTCAGTCCTGGAGTCCTAGTGCCTGTTATAGTGATTTTCCTTTCTTCTCTGTGTTTAAGATTGAATTATTAACAGATTTTTTTCCCTATATGTATGTATATGTGTGTGTGTGTGTGTGTGTGTGTGTATTTTGCAGATTAGATGAATAATGCAGATGAGTAGAATAAACTGTAAAATGACAGTGAGTGTGTAGAAGGTTTGGGTAGGGATTTTACCTACATTTCTACCAAGGTTGTTAGTTAAATTTGCCATTGTACAAGACAGGAATGAAGTGTTATTCTAAACTCCACCTATGTATTGACCGGGCATCCAACATTTTATTTCCGGTTTCGGGCCCATAAATCACTCGTACGGACCAGGTCTCGCGGAAGCTCAGTCCGCCCACTAATCACTGCCTGCAAGCTATACTTTCAGACGGTTCCTTTTGGGTTAGAACACACATGCTGAAAATGAGCATAATCCGCAATCTCTAAACCGTGGGGAAGCCATGACCTCTCCCACTGAAATGGGCACCTTGTAAGAAGAAATGACTGAGGGGCACAAGAAGGACAGAATATACAATGAGTCCATGTTTATGCTATTTTCAGTGTCTTCATAGTTCTGTTACTGAAATAGGTGCTTTTGTAACGGAGCGAGTCTCTTATCTGCAGCTTGCAGTCCTTTAGTTGAGTTAAGGTCGGACGGTATCTTAATGCTGTCTCGTTAGCCCTTGCATAGAATAAACCAGATGTTGAACAAACTCAATGACCAGGATGAACGTTTTTGTTTCTTTAAAGAACTCCATTGACTTACACAGAATGAGAGCAGCATTTTGAATAACACTTAGGTGTGGCCTGGGCATTCTGGAGCGCTGCCTTGGATGAAGAGGGGGGTGAGGAAGACTGTGCTGAATTGTATGCCACATTGGCAGCGGAACGTGGTTCTGTGCGGGAGGAGGCTTGCCTACCCGACAGGTGAGCTCCATTGTGCGGGAGAAGGACTGCGGAGGACCACAATACTGGTTCTGGGCACAGCAAGAGAGGCACCGGCCTGATCGATAGCAAAGCGTCTACTGGACAAATGGTTCGAAAGGTCCAGAACATTCCATGCTAGTATTGTCCCTGGAGTGTGGCCCCAGCTCTGTTCTGAGCATGAACTCCGAGGGCAAGGCTATCGAACTGCTTTTCATTTCTATCAACAGGCTTCTGCTGAAATGTTCGACGAGCCTCTGGAAAAATATTAGCCTGCGGCTAACTGACATTTTTATGCCCACGTAAATTAACTTGGAATACTCCAATCAGTAAAGACCTTAAGTTAGATCATTATTTTTGTTTCTTAAAATAGGCATCAGTTAAAAAAATTCCCCTTGGTGTCAAATGTTGAAGAACACGTTAGGTTTGTGATTAGAATACAACAGTGTTTCGCAACCTTTTGTAAGATGAAGCCTACTTGGGAATGTGTCCACATGACCGGGGCCCACCTGTGGAAATAAATGCAGTAATTTGCATTTAACATATCCCACGTGTGTAAATGCTACGTTCTGGACTGTAAATGAGTGTTCTGTGCTTTTGGTTCAGCCTCACTGTGTTCAGGATCGTATGTTCTTACCACATGCTTCAGTGATTTAGCTGGGTTAGGTTTACATTTGGAGGTCTCACCCTCTTCACACCTCCTCTTTAGAAACCGATCCAATGCTGGTGTTTTTTTTTTCCATAGTCCATTTTTATTTATTTATTTATTTTTCTAAACATATTAATCATTATGATGTATACATGCATAGATGAAGAGTGGTCTTATCACAGATTTAAATACTGCAATGTGCATTAACATCTTCTGTACAGGAACATGTGAAAAGTCTGAGGTATATGCACGATGCAAAAAAAACAAAAAAACTTCTAATTAAAAAATGTACAGTGTATCCACAATGATTTTAAAGAACAGAAAAGGTTTGAATATCTTTACTGTTCCTTTGGCTTGAAATGATTTTTATCTGAGGGTTTTGTTCTCGTGGACCTGACAGTCCTGTTGTTACAAGCAAACATGTAGCCACAGGTAGACCACTCACTCACTCACCCACTCACTCACCCACTCACTCACTCACTCACTCACTCACTCACCCACTCACTCACCCACCCACTCACTCACTCACTCACTCACTCACCCACTCACTCACTCACTCACTCACTCACTCACTCACCCACTCACTCACTCACTCACTCAAAAAAAAAAATTTGGTTAGTTGAATTTTAATACAATGAAATTTGATACTTGATACTGAAAATGATGAAGTTTTCTACCTTTTAATGCTTGGATAAGTGTTTTAAGAAAAATAATTACAAAAAAGTAAATATAATTTTTCTTTAAGTTACCAAAAAAATTACATAATTAAATCATTGTAGACTGCCATCTAGGAATTTTTTTTTTTTTACTTTTAATGTTCTCTTCCCTAAAGTTGAGTCATGATGTCAAAGCAAATGTTTATAAATAAAATATTTCAAGAAACTGTGTGGCTACACTGTTGCAAGTAATGCAATGAAGAAAAAGGGATATGGAGTGAGTCTTCTTGAATTACAAATGTATTAGCATTATTCAAAACAATTGAGTATTTATGCTGAACATATTTTTTTCTAATAAACTGAATAAAAATACACAGCATTTGGTTTTGAACAAAACTATTTTGTATTCATCTAGAAGAGTTGAAGCCACTTAGCTTGCCATGTAGTTGATAGCCGTATCATCATAGCCCTCCAGTTGATGCTCTGAGGCCTACCAGTGGACTGCGACCTACTGGTTGAGAAACCTTGGAATACAACATTGGGATTCTGCCTTATTAGATGTTCCAAAATGTTGTGTAAGAGGTATAACCAAATTGTGATTTTACTGTCCTGGGAGTCATCAAAAGTATGTGTTTCACAAGATAAAAAATGTTTGCCAAGGTTAGATGTCAAAGACTGTCACCCAGTTGTGCTAAACTGTATTTTCAAAGCTCCAGCCTCTGGAGGGCGATTGGAAGCCCACAACAGGTGGCACACATGGCTGGGAGGAACGTTGGGGGAACACAGAGGCACGTATGATTCGTGTAAGCGGAGATAAACCAAATTCCACACATTTTGCTGACAAAGACTCTTGTAATAATGGCATCCCACTCATCACATCGAAGCGTAGCCTGCGCTATCACCACGGAAACATCTGCCGGAATGTCTGCTGTCAGGTGAATTAGCTTTACTCACCAGGGAGGCACCCAGTGGGCAAAAAGGGAGGGAGATGAGAGGTTGGAAGACAAAGAGATAGAGGGACACGACCAGCAGGAGAAAGGAAGAAACTATGCAACGTAAAAAACATAACAAAGCAGCATCATAGGTGCTTCGATAAAGTGTAGATTTTATTATTTGTCAGATTTTATCAATACTTAGCCTGTTAGTGTTTCTGTAGGTCCAAAGGGTACGCGCACATGCATGCATGCATCCACACGTGCAGACGCACACTCGCACTGTAAGATGTTCAGCATTTAGAGAAAACATGATTGGCCATATGAAACACACTGCATGTTTTATTTAGAATTAGTACACAATTGAAGCTATTTGTTGTAACAAAAACGTATTATATTAATCACAGTTTGAACCAAAATTACAGATACTACCATATTCCAGAGGTATATAAACTCATGGGCAGTGTGAGGTTGTGTACCATTATTTACTCTGCAGTTCCCTGTACATGCGGTAAATAGTGTTTCCGTACAACTCCTGTGAAACTTATCAGGAATGAGGGAGACAGAAACATAAATGAACTGTCTGCTGTTCTAAGCGAAGACTGTCCATGTGTGATGAAGGCACAACTTCCTGTGCAGGTGAGTGACGGCTTCCAGCTGTCCCTCAAGCTGCTTTTCAGGGTGGGGGAGGGTGCGCGTGCACCGTGAAAAAACTCATGGCGCTAATGCGGCACTCGCAGGCATACGGTAGCTAGAGTTAGTCTAAGAGCAGGGCTCTTAATTAGAAGAAGAAGCCACATGAAGAGGCGTAGGACTGGGTAATGACAGGGCCAGGGCTCAGTGATTTGGACCCCAGATTACAGTCTGCCCAGTTCTGATGGCCGCTTGGTGCCGGAGGGAGGAGCGGCTTCCGTGGAAACCGGAGGTTTGGGGGGGGGAGTGCTGGAGCTAAACACATGGCACGTCAGTCACATCTCTCCTTACCTCCATGCGTTGACCTCTGTGAGAAGTTAGTTTTCCCTTTACACACATTGGCTTGAGCTGACATGTATTTATTACGAACAGAGGAAAATTGATTTAAGATTAATTACACACGTCATTTAAAAGACTTTACCACACTGAGTATTCTGCAAGAAATCTAACTGTAATGCTGTAACAAAGATGATTAGGTAGAATAAAAGGAAATGTGATTTGAGTGAGGTAAAGGGCATTGAGGTGGTCACAGTTTTGAGTTATCACTCTGTTGTCATGGTTTTGTGCTTTACCTGGATTGGTTCTCCTTCCTTTGACACTGCTATGAATGTATCGCTTGTCATTCTTCTCAACTGTTGCATCAGCTGGCGTGAGATTGTCTTGTTTTTCGGGTCTGCCTGGTTGCCTTGGCATACAGACCGTCCCCGGGTCCCACATGAGGGCAAATTTCCAGGATGTCTTGGGCTCCAAAGGGCATCGATATGTAGTGCCAATTAGCACATCACACGACAGTGGAAGCAAAGGATTGGAAAGCATGTCACACAAATGGCCAGTCCGGTCTCACACAGAGCAGGAACAGAGTTGGTCTAAAAAAACAACGGCTTTGTTAAAAACCCTGGCAAGAAATAATTTTTCATTCCATCGGCTACATACACTATGAGCGCATTGTATTGCTCAAATTAAAAATGACGTCTTTGGTGTCATGTGCTTTTAATTACCAAAATATCTAAACAGTTATTTCATTTAGATATAAATGGATTTAGCACATGCTGATAATGTCTCAAGGAAAAGTCTGCGTCCACTTAGCTTTAAAGTTCGAGTAAGCAGTCAGTTACACAGAATAACTGGTGTTCTGGTATGGAAAAAGATGCCTTTTTGTCCCTGTGACATGTGTGTCATTCACGTTTGGCAGTGCTAAGCCCAGCGTGATGAAAAGAAACCTTTCTTCTAAGTATTGAAGTGCCGACTTGCGTGTGCTACACATGGATGTGCTCAAACATCTGGCTGTGCATCGCAGTGTAGCAGAGATGTCCTCTGTGGGTAAGGATCACGTACGATTTTGGTGAGGAAATTAGCTTCTTGGTTGTTTGGCCTGGGTCCCTGGGTGGACGGTGGGTAGGCCTGGGAGGAAGCACAGATCAGACTGAACCATTCCTGTCTCTGTTTCAGAAAATAAAACAACAAAGCTTTGTAATGCATCATTCATTTCTCTGCATCGCTAGTGACACATCTGTGCCCAGATGTTAAAGATTCTCAGCATCAAAGCACCTTCAATGACACTGAGTGTTCCTCATATGTTACAGCCAGCAGAAAAACCTCTCAGACAATGCCAAGAAGGCATTCTCTTGTGGTAAGACCTAGCCAATGTTGTGCATGTTCGCTCTTACACAAACTGGATTCAGACAGATACACCCGACCTTCTTGTTCAACTGTGTCTGGTTTGTTCAGATAACGTAGGTGACATATTTTTACCCATATAGGTGTTAGGTCCCATCTGAAGCACTGTACGAAGATGCTGACCAGTATCCTGTCAAGTCTACAGAGACATTGTCTTCAAAACACCTGTCAAATTTCTAATAAATCTGAACCATTTTTTAAAGGCACAGCGAGGGCAGAAATTCACACCAAAAATATAAATGTTGTAGTAATAAATGAACTCGTAACTTCTTGTGGGAAACTGAATTAATGACTGCTGTTTTGCTTGCTGAAACCATTAACTACTCTATTATGTTTTATTTCTGTTATTAAAAGTGATGGCTGTGGTCCTTTCCAGCACTCATTAAGGAAAGTCGTTAATCCCCATTAGTCATTTTTTACATTATTGATGCTGAAAGACTTAGCTGAAACAATGCGGTTCTCTGCGAGCTATTCTGACAGTTTGGGCGAGCCGAGTGAACGCAGACGTCCAAACTCTGCATGCTCCAGGTGAGAACCTTTCGGGTTCCTTTGTTTTTCCCAGAACAAAGAACCGGCTGGCACTTCGTTAACAATGCCAAGCAGACGCTCGGTGCGGGTCCCCTTCATTGTTTGTTTTTAGTTAGGAAATAATTGCGGGGACGCTGTACGCAAAGCGTCGGAGACAGTAGAATGAGCTGACGGACAGACAAGGCCAGGTGGGGCTTTGGCAAGAGGTGTACAGCTTTCTGGAAGATGCCCACCAGCTGCAGATAAAGGTGTAGCAATAACAGCCAATGGTATGTTTATACACACTTTGGCCCCTTATTCATGGGTATGTAATTCCACAAGTAGCTGGTAAAGCTGAGGGTATCTACAACTATATGGGCCTTCACGATATTCTCTGTAAATTGCATGGACTGCAATGTAAAACACAGCAGTGTGGACAATAGCTACTGCTTTTGTTGGAAAATACGTGTATTGCAATATATGACAGCACGAAAAGTGCAACTGAAGACAACTGGTTGAAATAGAGTAGGATTTCCCATGCTTAACAAAGGAATCGTGCACTACCTGTTGCTTGGTGCTTACTGGATGTTTCCCTGTGTTCTGATTGGTTAACAGAGTAATTGTATCTGTAGCCACTGGTTACATTCTGAGGTTTTTTTTCCAGTTTCCTGGGTGAACACCTTCATGGTTAGGCTACCTTTTTGGCTTTGCACTATTATTCTTATCCAAATTCAAATGTGATTTGTTGACTTGAATCAGTCTCAGCTATTTCTAACACAATTTATGAATTATTAATATGCACCAGGAGAACAGAACGTAATGTGGGCTTTACAGTTTAACAAGAAAATAAGAGTGAAACAAAAATAGCTACAGTGTATGCACACACACACAGCTGAACATTTGTCAGAGACAAAGGTAATGACAGTAAATAAATAATAAAATATGATTTTAAAAAACATTATAAAGAGCTAAAATGAAAGAGCTAAAATGAAAGGCTCTGCTTTTCTCTGTCTTGTTTCCCCACTAAAATGTTCCTTTCCTGGGAATTAGCATCTCTCCCAGGAATTGGTCGAACCCAAACAAAGAACGTTGATGTTTGCTGACAGGAGGAGAGCACAAAATGGCAACAGGTTTTGCACGATTACACACACACACACACACACACACACACCATTGTTCTCTTCAACAACAGGCAGACCAAAAAAAAAAAGGTTTGGTTA
>JABJVR010003858.1:0-15428 GCA_025773905.1 Chitala chitala
ATTCTAAATATTTATATATTTATAATTTTTTTATGACCTGTATTGGAATTGAATATTGACAATTTCCATTAATAGCGTGTTATACTGACTCCCTCTTCCTCAGAGGGCAGCATTTTGAAGCTAGAAAAGGTTTGCAAGGAGAGTTATATAGTATTTGAAATTCATGCATTTTTATTCATGAAACTGAATTTTTTAAAACGCTGGGCCTTGGATTTGGCTGGGAAAATTATTCAAATATGTCACCGTTTGCTCGATATTTATATAGTTTAATCCCTTATTAATTCTCTTAAACATATTTATAAAACTCAGAGGCCCATCGTCCATTGTGTACCACACATTGTTCCACTTGCACTTCCAGTCATGAAGACAAACTATGCTTGGCTGCTAAGTTGCCCTTTTGGGAGCTCTCTTGTATTCAACATACTTTATCAATTTTCATCAGATTGTTCTGTGCTGTTCTTTCGAACTCAGCTCTTTGGTTAGCAGTATTACACTATATTGATCTGCTCTCATACAATTTCACTCTTAGAAGCATTTTTTTCTCACCGACTGTTTTCCATTTTATTGGCTCTGTTTTTCTATTTCTTGTTTTTCCTTGTTACAGCCACCTCCTGTACACCAGTGAATTGTTCATTATCGCATAACTTATCCACGTATGAGCGCAGAAAAATTTTATTAATCTTTTCAAAGAGGGACACTTAGTTTTAAGCAGATGAGTCAGTTATTTCAGTTTTAATTTTTTCTTTGTTTTCCTGTCCCCCCACCTGTCTGTTATCAAACGAAACCTTCTGTACTTTTTTGCCCTGTTAAAGTAAAACAACATTACTCCACCAAAATTATAGAAGTATGTCCACTTGCTATTTATTATCCTTCTAATTAACTAAGTTATTAATAAATATATTCAGTTAGCCCAAGCATTATTGAAATATCCAACAGAAGAGCACCTGACAACACAACGCCCAGTAAATTTACAGATCGTTTGTCACGCCAGCAAAGAGCCACTCACAGAAGAAATAGCTGCTTCATTTTACGTTACTTACGTTCTGTGGATTGTGACGTAGATAATGGCGTTTTGTAGGATGGATGGAGGATTATTGGTCAATAACTTCGCAGCTCACCAGGCGTTATTGCTGTGTTTTGGTAAAAATAAGTAAAATTCACCTTTGTTGTGCAGGAGTTGGAGGTTCACCTCCAACAGCAACAGTGGACTACGCACTGCTGGAGAACCCGGGGACACAGAGCAGAACGGTGCTCCTGAAAGCGCAGGTGCTCACGTAATTATGGAGCAAGCCACAGACGCACGTGTCTGCTGTCTGCTCAGGTCACAGTTCCCCCTTCACCCTCAGGACGTGTGACGAATGGTATTTGCAAGTTCTGCCCTAAAAGATGTAGCTATGGAACAGAGTGTTCCCTTTACATCCTTCCATCCAAAGTCGTCCAGCTGAGCTGCCACATACCTGATGTGCCTAATGGGCTAATTGAAATGGCAGTCACTCAGTAATGTTTGAAACTGATTTGATGTGGACAAGGGTCTGAATCAATCCCAGGAACACTGACGAAACAATAAATAATTCATTAATATAGATCTGCAATGTTGTGCTTTGCTACCTGATAATGTTTTCTAATATCGTTTCAGTTCCAATTTACTTTTTTTCTAATCTAGCTGACAGAACTTCAACTCCTCCAGTTTTAATTAGCAACGAGTACGTAAAGTCTCCCTGGGTATATACTGCAGCCGGAACACCGGGTCACGTAATCAAAACGTTTGATAAACATTTGTTTGTCAATTTTCCTTCAGCGTGACTTCTCGCACATACTGCCTGTGTCCCCAGTGCCGGGGGGCAATCAGTGAGAGAGTAGCGGTCCAGGCTCACACTACAGACGGAGGTTTTTGTCTGATAATGCCTCTCTGCAGTCCTTTCATCAAACGCTGACAAAAACTGCCCAGATCTGGGTCTCCCCTTGAGGCAGATGTGTTTTGTCTACTGCTTGTAATTCTCCTCTTTGCATCCACCTTTAAATCAAACTCTTTCTCTTCACTTCGAGGAGATTTCTTTCAACGGATGACACGCGATTTACCGCCGTACTAACCTTCCCAGGATTGCTTTTTGTTAGTGCCTGACATGGCTCAACCAAAGTTGCTAAAGGGCACACGCTTTGTTTTGTCTTTACTCCTCTTGCCCGTGCGAATTTTTTTTTTTTTTTTTTTTTTTTTGCAGCAAGTTAATCTTGTTTGCGTTACTTTTAGGCTGAATTGCCCTATTGATTTTAGCGGGTTGCGGTTTCATGCTAACTAAATCGTGCACACGTCTGCATTGCGCGACATTTGAGATTTACCAACGCACGCGTGCGGACTCGAGTTTATTTCACACGTAGTGGAAGTGTATACAATGTCCGCTGAAAGCGGACAGCTTTTTTTAGGAGTAACTGGAAGCAAATATCTTGGAGCATTCAATAAGCATGGCTCAGTAGCTACAGTGCCTTAGAATGCTGGGTAACTAGACGGGCAGCGTCCCCTGAGTGTGGTTAAGTTCCAGTGAACCATAATGCGTGAATAGCAGTGGCTTTTTGGAGAACTGATGAAAGCACAGTGCATAGATGTCAGTTCCCACAAGAGATTTGTGCCTCGCCAAGGAACATGAAAAAGGACTTCACCATGTGGATGCTGTGACCATTACAACATCGTCATGCAATTTTAATGTCCTCCATAAATGGGCAATATATCCCTTGTCCCCTTTGCAGACTTCTTACGCTATCATAACAAAACAACCAAAGACAATACGGTCGAAAGCTTTTGTTTTATTGTATTATAAGCCTAGAATTTTCTCCCTGATACTATAACACATTGAGGTCTATAATAAGGCAGCTAAAGACTATAGTGAACTATATAAAGGCTATAAGATTTGTCACAACCATTTTAATGAATTGCCTATTATATAATTCAATTCAGTTTATTTTTATATAGTACCTTTTACAGCAATGTGGCTCAAAGTGCTTTACAGAAGAAATTGCAGATGTTAAAGAATAAGCAGTAGGAATTAATAGAAATTAAGCCAGACAACAGCAGAGAAGAGGAACCAAAAACTCCACAGTGTGGAGAAAAAAACCTCTGGGGGCCCAAGGTTGACTGCCTGCCCAGCCCCTCCTGGGCATGCTAACATTACAGAATAAACAGGTACTTATTGAGACTATGAATGTAAGTAGCACTATGATGTAAAAACACAATATAGTCCTCCTTTGCTCCAGGTGTTGAAGTAACTTTCAATAGGCTTGTGGTGTCCCTTGGGCAAAGCTTCATCGAAGAGGATACACTAGGAGTCAGCAGCTCTAACAAGGCATCCCACTCAGATGGTGCCCAGGCAGGCACCGTGTACACACATGCACAAGGACAGATTTGAGAGAGGGGCTAGTAAATAATATGAACTCTAGCAGCCCCATAGTAAAATATTACAGTTATATTGGCATGTACTGCATGCGCCAGCAGTAATTATTGTGAGTTGTGGAAACTGTCGTGGGAAGGCTAAATCAAAAAAGTATGTCTTCAGTCCAGATTTAAAGACTGAGACCAATTCAGCATCCCATACGTATCAAAACTATTCCATAGACTAGGGGCTCTGTAACTAAAAGCTCTAACGCCAATACTTATGATATTATGATAATTGGATAGTGGCTTAGTCATGGTCCAGATCACCTGCATAAAAGTAACCTGTTGCTGAACTTGTCTTATGAGATCTCAGTCAAAACCGCAGTTGAAATACGAATAGCTCAGGTTGTGAGATCAAGGTGGTACTTTTGGCAGTATTAGTGGGGGAAAGGAGAACCTTCCGGAATCACAGCCTGCAAGGGTTATCTACGCACAGGTTCGGCTTGGCGCTCCACAAAAGCAGCCTCATTCTGTCACTAATCTAAACAAACTGCGGCGATGAAGCGCACACTCTTAGTCATCAGAGCGCTAAACATAACAGCCATGGGACAGAGCCACGGCAGCCTCAGGCGTGTCACTTGGAGGAAAGCGTTATTTCACAGAGACAGAAGAAGATTTAGCACACCGCGGCCCTCGCTCCAAAGCAGATGCGCATATAATAAATATTTTAAATATTTTATGCAGCCTCACAGCTTGGCGAAACAATTTAATTAAATGCCAAGGCAAGAACAACAGGTATCGGTAAGGGAAAGTGAGAAACAGGTTTAAATATGTGGCCAAACGGGTGGCAAGAAAATACAGGCTGCAGTCAGAAAATGTTATCCAAAATATACAGTATCACTCCACTCAATTTGAAGTGTGTCAGTGTCGGGGAATGATGTGAGAGATTTTGTGTGCTTTCTTGTTTTTTGGTGTGCAGTGTCACCTCTTAACCTAACTGACCTGCTGGACGAAACCAAGCGAGCGTGAAGAACCAAAAGAGTTTTAGAAATGTTTTTTTTTTTTTATATATGCACGTTTTAGGGTGGAGTGCAGACCTCAGCCAAGTCAGTTGTTTTGGCCTTGGGTGGTTTTTATGTAAACGCCTGCAGGGCTGCAGCGGAGTCTAAGGTGGAACATGACAGCGTCGTGGGATCGGCTGCCAGCTTAGACGGTACTCGTTCTGACAGGTGTAAAGCGACCCGATCTCGGGGATGTCGCTAAGTGCAGGCATGAGGCTCGATGTTTAAAAAGTCACGCCGTTCAAGCTGCTTTGCCGCACCCAGGGTGAGTTGTTCAAGGCTGAGTTCGCCCACATGAATGAATGAAAAAAATGTTTTTTGAGGATTCTTGGCTTTCAACAAAGAAAAACAAATGAACCAGTTTCTCAGTTAATGAGTGATCCAGCACGAGATTCATATACAATACCTCTTAATGGGCCTCAAAAGCCACCTTGAATCAAAATATTTTAAGGGACGTTAAGATGAAAACAGGAGCTTGACTTTCATGTCCTGTTTTTCTACGTTTTGTTGCACACAAGTCAGCAGGTGACACAAAAAGAAACGTAATGGAGGACAGATTTAGTGCCTTAGATCAAATGGTCCCAACTCAGCCGTTTAGTACTTGTTTGTATTTTTACTGCAATGCATTTGGAGGAAAATATGGTATTGTAGCATATGGGTTGCATAAATATCTACAATGACCAGAAGGGCTTTTTTAGTAGTCCAACCCCCCTTTATGTACTATTATTTGTAATATGTCAGTCTCCTAAAACTTTCCCCCCATCTAAAGTTGTTAAAGACACAAATGTCGTAATTATGGTGCCTTTAGAGTCTACTAGAGGGCATGAAAAAAGAGTATATTGAGCCTTCAAGGAAGAAAGATATGGTGCCTGGAGATGGGATAGTTCTGTGGCAGAAAGCAGATCCATCAGGGATGTGTGCCCAGAATAATGTGCAGCCTTTATGAGATCAAAGCCATCACGGATCACTGGACAAATGCTTCCCAAGTCATGACTTACGTGTTTTCCATACTCCATTACACAAGCATGGAGTAATCAACTTATCCTCCAGCCGAAGTTCAGGGCCGATGTGTCGATCTGAGACGCCCAACAATGCAACGGCGCTCCACAAATTTATGGTGATCATCTGTGTGTTTGCAGGAAACCGAGCTACTTTTTTGCATATCAGAAGGATGTTGTTTCTGAGGCCGAACTGTTAACGGTGACAAAGGTAATTTCTAAGAATGCGTCTGTGTAATACGCAGCAAGAGCTATAATGTGTATAAAGCAGTTTGTGAGGGCGTAATGTCTATCAAGAATGTGTCCATGGTCAATGATGTGACTCAGATGAACAAAGTCCGTTTGATGAGATGTGGAAACACCATGATCAAGCAGCTGAAACTGGAATGTGCAGGTCAAAGACTTGAGGGAATAACATTGGGCAAATGTGATAATAGAGTTTAAGGCTTTGCTTTACTGTAGAATGAAAAACTTTCATGACCAACTTTACACAGTTTTATAACTCTTAAAATGTGATTGTAAGCTTTAAACTGTTGCAAACTGTCGTCACGCTTTCGTTTCGTGCTGATGGGAAACCGAGTATAATCCTTTCATCCTGCATGTTATCATTTTTATTGGTAAATCACGGAATATAACACTTGATTGCAACAGCTTAGTAAAAACATAGGTTTTACAATATGATTATGTACAGTGAAAACGTAAAATGTAGATTATACAACAATGAATTATTGATCGTGACAGAGTCAGAATTCAAAACAACCCCGTGTGTTTGCACAGTTCTCCGATCTTCTTTAGATGTTTAAATCGCAGTCAGGCTTATGGCAGTGCTGACCTCTGTTGTGACATAACCCACCTTTCATGCAACTTCTTGTTAAAATTTAAATATTTATGATATTAAAATTTACAATTGCTCATTGGTGTTGTGGTTTGTTTAAAACCATCAGGATTTTCAACTCGAGCAGGCAAAGTGCGGTATTCAGAAAGAATACGGTATCCGGATCCCAGCGTGTTGACAGTATCGCAGACCCTAATCTTTTATTATACATTCCATTACACTGTCAGCCTGTATCTGAGCATGTCTTGCTATGGCAAGTGCTGATTTAATTTATGGATGGTTACCTATAACAAGTAGTGCCTCAAATTTGTTATGCTCCAGTTTCCTCCTGCACTCCAAAGATATGCAATTCTGGTGAATTGGTGACTCTAAATTTCCCCTAGTGTTAGACTGTGTGTGTGTGCATACGTGCGTGTGTGTGCATGAGTGCATGCTGAGCTGGGCTCATATTCAATTCAAGGTGTACTTTAACTTGTATATTGAACTGAGGGATTTGGGCTCCAAGCTCACTTTGATACTGAACTGGATAAACAGCTTAAGAAAACATGGATGGATGGATGAATGGACAGATGGACAGACAGACAGACAGGTATTGAGATTATGCGCATCCTGAGCTAAGGGCTATTATTAAACTAAAGTGACTCTGCTAAACACCATAAGAGAGGAGAAATAAGTATGGAATAGTGTTTCTAGCGTAAAAGCCTTGTTTTGGTTCTTTTACATTGATATTTAATAATAAGGTCAAGAAAACACACACTGACTTGCAGAAAATACAGAAAAGGGCTCCTTTTATGCTCGTCCAATTCCATTCACTGAACTAAGATTTAGAAGGTCATTTGATTCACTGCGTTTTAACCAACTTTAGCTCTTGAGCATTCTGTTACGTGAAACAAGAGGAAAAAGCAATTTCATGCACCAGGAAACGCGATGTATAAACAAAATGGATTCAGATATCCCCCCTGAAAGTCATAACGCTTTTATAAGATGCTCTGCTTAACTTAATTCTTCTGGGTGAACTGTAGAGACACAGAGATCACTCGGAGGCAGGGGAGTGTTCACTCAGCAGTTCACCAACGCATTCGCAAGTTTAACGTAATAAAGAATTTCAAACTTGGAAATAGGAACACGAAAAGTGCACTTTGGTATCTGCAGGAGCCATTGCTCTTGTTTCTGATGAGTCTTGCTGATACGACTCCCAAAGGATCATGGGTATTCAACATTCCATTATTCTGAACTTTATGTAACTAAATTTATGATTTTGAATTATGGCTGAGAAATTCCCATATATTGAGAGCGGTTAAAAACGGAAATGTAAGCTATGTGTGGTTAATGGTACACACTGTAAATCTTTCATCATGAGATCAGATTGGCCACAGTAACTATACCCTTGATAAATATATTTAACCATAATTGCCATCAATAAAATCTTTCAATATAAGGCTGCTTTGACGTAAGCTACAAGACATGAGAATAACGTGGAACTGTATTTTGCGACTTGTGAAAGAAGATTATAGGAACAACGGAACCACATTCCAGAGAACTTAAAAAGTCATTAAACTTTGCCAGGGTAGAGACACAAGATAAGAAAGCTCAAACACTGAACACTCATCTTGGTTTTAGTGTGCTTTCAGTCTGCTTTCACTTCTATTTAAGTTACATCTAGCTGTGGTATAATTTAACGGGTGAAAGTTGACACCGCTGTCTGAGACCATTTATATATTTACGTTATCATAACAAGAAAGACGTGCTAGTGGCTCAGTAGTTTTGGTGGGATTAGAGACATTCAAACCCTGTCATCGTTTTGGGGGAGGAAGCGTGAGAATCACTGAAGGAGACTAGGAGATGGAGGGAGAAGGAGAGTGAAGCTGCACTCACTCCATGCTTCACATCACTCTGCCAGAGAAGGGTAATCTTTACTAATTATGTCTGAATCAGTTTAACACAAACGTGCTGGTGGAACCAAATCAGGTTTTTTTTTTTGACAGCTGAAACATCTCTGTGCTCAAACACATAAAGAAACTGAGACATAATTGTATTTATCTTCATTAAGCAGCAGAAGTAGGGGCAGTTGGCATAACATCGTGTCCAAGCTGTGTCGTTTGCACTGCTGGCTTCCTGTTCAGACTTAGAGACCAGTAAAACCTCTGGCTAGAATGGTTTTGCAGTGTTGGGGTGTTTAGTTGTATCTATCTCTCAAAATTCTGCTGCTTTTCTTATGTGTATATCTCACTGTGCTGTGAGCCTCTGCTGGAAACTCCCATGGATGTGAAAAGGTCCTCCGGAGGTTTTTGCGTCACCTCCAGTCTGTGTATTATGGCTGGCTTTGCTCCCTCTGCAGTGTAACAATGCCAATTATGCCCCGCAGACCTCCCACTCACAATCACTGGGAGAGATTTTCCTCATATCAGAACTACAGTTTGAGCTGCAGAGCTCCAGAAACCACCTTTACTGGATCATACCATTAGTGGAGAGAGAAGGGGGTTCCTGTTACTTTCTAATTATTTTTTTCTTGCTGTATTCAAAGTAGGTCACCACAAACAGGTTGATACTTAAAACACACACACACATACTTACACAGTGCCTACAGTAGTAAATGAATAAACATGGTGAAAACACATTTTGGTGTGAAGCAGAGATGGCACCAAAAAATGCCACTTGACCACATTCATTCATTTAAACACAGACAACGAGCGGAAAATCAAACGGTAGTGTTTTATGCGATTTATGCAGTGTTTTTGAGCCCACTGTTAAAACTATGAGGGTGGTGTCTCGGTCCATTTCTGTCAAAGAACAAAAGGTTGAGTCACTGCTCCTTCTGACCAATCCGAGGCTGTCGAGTGCCTTCATTGTTTGCCAATGGCATATAAATGGGAGCTGCTCTCATCAAGTGATGGAATATGTGAGGCCATGGCAGGCTCCTCTGGATCGTAAGGTGCTCGTCTCTGTGCGACAATAGGCTGTTTGTTCTGCAGCAGCCTGCGTGTCATCTCTACCTTTGCGAGAACACTGGACTTGTTTTAGAGTGGATGCGTCACTCTGGACCCAAAAAAACAAGGAGGGGGGAGGGGTAGTGAAGATTTGATGGAGAGCGGGGCACGTACGAAGAAGCGAAGATTAAAACTGCTTCTCCACCGTGAGTCATCGTCATGTATGGCTCTGTGTCAGCTTTCTCAGAAAAAGTCAGTACAGCCCCGCACCCCTCTCCCCTGTTTCAAGACTATAAAATCTGAAACTTTATTAAGACTCAGCTACTTTCATTTGAAATTGAAATCTGTACTCTGCATTTGCTCCAGGTATGACACCAGCAAGCTAAAATAAAACCCTAACCCTAACTCACAAGTAATTAAGCTGGTTTAGAGCAATCTTATTAAGTGCATTTCTCTAAGTTACTATACACACATTTACAAGTCGAACACCCTACTGTACAGGAGAAATTCTCCCACCACCTCTTCACCTTGACTAAACTTATTCCAACAGTATGATCCACTGTATACCCCCCCTCCCCTGATTTCATTGTCTTTTCTATGTCCACTCCAACCATGTGATTCATCTGTGTGCAACATAGGGGGCGATGAAGCCCCGAGTCCTCTCCAGCAGTGTCTGCCTTGTACATCTCGCACCATTTATCAGCCTGCATCCCACTCATGCCTCTCCTGTAGCAGCATGCTCTCCTGCTCATCCATCACCCATCATCATTGCTCTTCCTCCTCTTCCTTTTCATTCCCTTACCTCCTCCGGGCCCGCTGCACATGCGGAATTAATTTACGCGCAGCAATCCTTTCACCTAATACTCTCTTCACTCGCGGCGCTGGGCTCGCCTCCCAATTTCACCATCCAAAGGGACGTCGATACCAAGGCTGGGTGCTCGTCCATAAGGAGAGAACCAAGAGCGTTCAAGGAGCCTTTGGTCATTTGTGTCCCGCTGTGTTAACAACTGCAGAAAATTGTTCAAAAATGTAACACAGGTTTAATTCCGTAAGAATAAAAAATAAAGAAGTATGTCACGCTAACACATTCAGTAAATGATTGCAGCATTCCCAGATACTCCAATCTCACAGCCTCTGATGTTCAAACTTGCTGAACAAGGACTTCGAACCAGATGACAAATACTGATCATCATCATCAGCTGCAGCCTGTTAAAGCCCACTGTCCAGTCCTGCCCGCGCCGAGCCTGCGTTGGATTTGGATTGTTACATGCTGTAGCTTGTTTCTGATCCATAGCTCCTCTTGGAGAGACAGGGCTCCAGCATTAGCTTGTCTCATTATCTTGCCAATTACCAAACTGGCTTTAATGTTGCTTAGTCAATTAAAAGGTACCAAAGAAGAAATATTTATCAAAATTACTGAGTTTGCTGGTGAAAACTGACCTGACTTGCTGATTCTAAATTTTAAGTGGTTTTAATAGAATAAGTTTTGTTTAAGAATTTTGTACGGTATAACGCAGAACAAATTTATCGGTATAAATCTTAACGAGGTCAGGTAAAGCAGGTCTTCTGCCTGTTAGAATTCCCACTGAGCTATGAAAAATTGAGTCATTAAGTAGAAGAGCAAACAGGTTCAGGGATAATAATTTTGACGATATATATACAGGGCCAGCATGCATCATGGAAGGTTACAGGGCAGAGATCTACCACAAGGTGAGATATAGACATATGTCTGCTTGGTTAAACCAGAGAGAATTACAATATTGCAAGGCGAGAAGTTGAACAAATATCTGGACGAAGCCACGATAACATCACCAAACAGAGTAACAAACTAGGAACAAAACCTACTCTTCACGATACACGTTATCACCTTCAAACCTCATTCTCCCTGACCACTCTTGAAATAGACCCAGCTGACCCTATTTAAACCTCAATGAGACCAGAAGGTTAATCAGGGTCAGCTGGATTACAGTTAGACACTTATCCATATTTCACACAGAAAATTAAAATCCAAAGGACATTCCATACAGTAAATTAAAATCTAAATGACATTAAAAAAAAGTAACACATTTCTCCTCCTTTGTCATAAACCTTGGCTGTAATTCCAAATGCAATTTAAAAACAATAAATTAAAAAATTGTAAAGACAGTTTTTCATTCATAGTAATTTCTAAATTACTTTTGTTATTATAATTACTTAAGATTATTATAAATTATTCCAAACTTTTTAATGTTACATATTCATTCTCCAGAAATAAATATTCAGTTCAGAAGTGTTTGGTGCCTGAAGTTTGCCCCATATCAGAGCAGGCAGATACACCCCAGGCGCTTTGCCAGTTTGTGGCAGGACAAACACTCTCCCTCCCTCAGGGGCAATTTGTAGCTGCCAATTTACACCCATTCCATTCAGCAGCATGTTTCTGCACTGTGGGAGAAACCTCCGCACTCAAAGAGAAGGAATGAAGCCACACTGAGAACGTGCAGAGAGAATGTGACAACACAGACCTCCCATCACTCTTGTGCTATTTTCAGTAACACGGTTAAACTGAATCTTTTCAACAGCAAAAAATGTTAATTTAACATCAGACAGTCCATTACGGGTCATATAAATTTAAACCATGATAATGGAGGCAAGGCAGGGCTATTTTTAAATTGTACATTATCTCATTGGCTTTATAAAGAGTCAATTGTAAAAATCCATTAGAATTTACATAGTCAAAATCATAACTGTCAGGGCCATTATTGCCTTGGTATTACTGATCTCTTGAGGAGCATTAGTTGGCTTTTACCATGCTTTTATTATGCTTTACTCCCATTTCGTTACAGAGTCCTGTCCTGTTACTTTACAGCACTGAATATATCTGTGATAGCATCTACTTTGAACTCGCCTGCCTTTGCGTGATTATGGTTTAGAACACAGATAACCTTATCGGCTGGTTTTAAAGAAACATCGAAAGGGAAAAGACGACAAACCGCTGCACACCTGCAGTGCCCACTGTTGCAAAATTAGTCCCACTTCGTAATATTCTTAATGCTGTCCTTTAAGCAAAAATAAAATTTTAACGGTTTTTTTGTTAGCCAGTGTATTCTGACAATCATGACTTTATCATGAAAATCTTAATGGGAATATTCTCTCTTATAAAAAGTTTTTGATGTTATTACAAAACAGCATGTTGGTTATGCATTCATTAGTCAGTCCTTGCTGGGGAAAAATAGTTTACCAAGCTAATTTGCCCTTTACCTAAATAAGTCATAAAATGAGTGTATGTTGTCATGAATTACCAAAGTATTGCGTATATTTTGTATTCATTTGACCCGCATGCTAATGCTAATTTCCGCCATTTTGTAGGTCAAGTGAAATAGCTGGCGATGTGTTTACACAGTTTATTGTTTATTGTGTGATAAATTGAAAGATACACTAACCATGCCTGGTGATGTTGTTGCTATTACTGTCTATACAAAGCATTAAAATCATGATGAATTTGAGCACTACAAGGCTACAATGGCCAGTCTTGTTGCTTTTGATCAACTATTATCATCTGTTTATTGAATAATGCAGCTTCTGATACAAGAGTTAGATAAATTTAAATAATCAAGTATACTTTTCTATAATAGATTATGTGACAATATTAAAATTGACTTAGATAATATATTAATGTAATATGTACAAATGATGTAGTACTTTTGCTATGACACATGGTCCTGCTACCTAGTACACTGGTGTGCACACATAGTAGCTTACACTATAGGCCTATGTTGATAATATATTTTTAGAATAGCTGAGTAGTGCATGATATCCATTTAATGAATATCATAAATATTTTATAAAACAAATGATAATGATTTTTGTGTCAACCCATCTGGCGATATTTTATGTTTACTTTTCTATGTTGTAGCACAAATGTTAGTAGGGCAAAACATTAGCAGCACAATGGAAAAGTAATTAGCATGACACGGAATATTGTAATATAGGATTTCTACTTATGGCTGCACTTATAAACATTGTTTTCTTTTACTATAGGATTTCCATTTATGTGTGGAGTTTTGTTGGCCAGCAGTTCACCAGCTGCCTGATGAGCTTAGTAAGGTTACTGCAATAAAACCATGTGAAATCCTTTAGCCACTGCTGGTTAACACAAGAGGTTCTCCTGTCAGCTGTTGTGGAGGCTGCATCCCCACATGTGCTAGCGCTGATGCTAACCGGTGCAACACTGCACAGAGGGGGGGACTTACAGTCTTCTACCCTGTACCTCTTCTGTCCCATTGTGGATGTGACATCCATGACTGAACAGTATCTCTTCATCGTTCACTTGTGGAGCACGGTCACAGCTAATGTGGTTGGAGGTACTATCTTCACCTTTGTGGCTTTTCTGGGTGAATTAGTATGTCTAAACTGTAGGGTGCTGCTCTGGCCTGTTATTGAGTGTTACAACACAGAAACAATCTCCTTCTGATTCATTCAAGTGGTCATTTACAATATAGCAATCACATCCATGTGAATGCATTAGCTTCAAACAAAATGTGTTTCATCATAAAAGTGACAAACACTGTCTCACTGCAAAGTCCTGCTCCGTGGTCACGAATGTAATAAAAGAAAACTCCTTATGTCTGTCAGCAACTATTGTGTCTTGCTTCAAAATTGCCTCAATTAGCCTAGCATGGAATAAGGTTTTTATACAATGAAACAGCTGCAGATTTCGTCAATGTATGTAAACATGGTGTGACCTACACTTAGCTTGAAATCCAATATGGCAGATCCCACAGTCCTCCTAGCAGTATGATGTCACATGCAAACTCTCAAAGGGGTCTACTTCAACAAATGAGTTTAAATCTGAATATAAATATTACTTTAAGTGGATTAAACTGTTTCACACCAGCATTTCAAAGCAGTTTATTAGCTGGAAATAAAACAGTTGGTTATATTTATTTTTTAGGGGCACAAAAACCACTGGATGCTGTTGGTTTTATGTTCATGATATTAATAATTCAACAAAGATAAAAATGACTGAAATTCTTCGCATTTATTCACTGAGTCCAGGTGCAGTTTAACGGGATATCCTTGAAACACTGTGTATTAAGTGAATAGGAGTTTTAAGCCCTTTCTGAAGATTATTTATTCATTCATTCATTCATTCATTCATTCATTCATTTAGCAGATTATAGCAGATTTGTTAAGAACATACACTGGTGGTGTAATTTCCAAACCATCAAGCTGCAAACTACAAAAAGTTCAGTTTTCAAAAGTGTTATACATCTCAAATTTTTTTGCAATTCCCTTTTAAAAGATACTCCACTTAATATTAATTTTGTCTCTCTTGAATGTTCCTTTCATCTCTCAGTGTATTTTATATTCACGTGGTTTTAAATCATGTGAATCCAGCTTAATTTGTGCACCGTCAATGGAATCCATTATAAACGTAGTCGTTATACTTCCTTGAAAATCCTTGCTGCATAATTGGCCACACTTCTATGCCATCACTGAATTAATAATTGATGAAGCTGCTGAATCAACCTATTTTCTGCACTTAAAGATGATTAACACACTTCATAAGACATACCGTTAGACTTGTGCTGAGTGACCAACCTGTTCAGCAGCTGTTACAGCTAACATACAACAGTTTGATTGCTCGGACTTTTATGTCATGAACTTACCTCTGTTCTGAATGACCACCTCTGATATGTGACCAATGACCATGAAAGCATAACTGTTTTCATGGTCCTTTGATAATTTTTTTCATTGAGTTAAAAAGCAACTTTCTCTGTGGCTCAATTACCACTGCTGATAAGGCCAGTAGCATAATAATAATAATTAGCATAATAAAAAATAATAAAACAAGTGTTATCATCCAAATTTGCCGTTGGTAAAATTATGTTTGAAGGTGGTTCCTACCACCACTCCTAAAAAGAAAGTCACAAGTTTTAGTGGACTTTCGTTTGGCAAACGGATAGTTAATGGCTGACGGGTTGTTTGAACTGATGGCTAAAATCCATTGGCTTTTAGTGTTGTAAGACAAAAACAAAATCCATGTTACCTGTAGTAAACACTTCCTCATATTCCCAGCCGTGCACACGTTTAACGACGTTGTCACTAGGCGTTAAAGCCACCTAATAATTTGCAATGCTGGCATACAGAGTGGTATTCATGTCACATTTCTCTTTTTGGCATTTTAATTTCAGCGGTGCTCAGTCAGCGGTGCTAGAGAGACCTGTCTGTGAAGGGAAACAAAAGGTGTGTGTGTGGGGGGGG
>JABJVR010003859.1:0-15426 GCA_025773905.1 Chitala chitala
CCACGCACACAGACCCAAGGCGGGAATTGAACCCCAGGCCCGGAGGTGCGCGGCAACAGTGCTAACCACCACGCCACCGTGCCGCATGAAGGAAATTTATTTATTTATTTTTTTACAGCTCAATGCCCCACCAATGGGTTATCACCTTAATCCCCTTTTGTAAGCAGTATCTAAAAATGTGAGTTAGTCCTTCTCTGGTTTTTATGAAATGTCATGTTACCCCACCAAATGTTTCTGTAAAGCTTCACAATGCTGGTCCGGACACGCAGACTGGAGTGGCATGCTGTCATGGCCATGCCAACGTGAGAGATCACACCCATGTTGCCACGGGAACAGCCCAAGGAAAAAAGAGGACACCAGTGGCCCTCACACGCTGAGACTTTTGGCCATTCTTTGCCCATGTTTGGCAAGCCTGTTGGTGTGAAAGGAAACGAGTGCCTCATGGCGTTATGTCTCAGACCTCTGGAACCTATAAATAGTGCACGGGGGCCCAGGTCATCGTGGAGTTAAGGGACCGCTGATTTATGACACCCCTGACACAAGGATAGATGGGGAGAGGAGTGCCTGAGAATGTGGAACAGCTAGGAAAGGGGGGTGGGGTGTGGTGGGGTGGAAGGAGGGGCCTGAATTTTCCAGCAGAGCAAAGGCATCCAGGAGAGATGGGAGGGCAGTCTTAAAGGGGGCTTTTTAAGATGGGAAGGCTTCCTGATGACCTGTCCAGGCCCAGGGCTGACACCTGCTGCATTTTTTTTACACAGGATGTTTTTTGTTCCCACAAGGCATTTGTCTTTGGGTTCAGTAAAGTTAATACCGATGTTCAGATCTGGCCCTAAACCATACATTTTTTGTGAATGTTTGAGACACTGTGGTCTGAAAGATCTTAAAAAACATTGGGTTTTATTATTGTGAGATGTATTGTAGACCATTGAAAATGTAAACTGGAAGTATTATTATTTTTTTTTTTACTTCTAAGTGATCTGAAGCTGTTAGTTTTGAAAGGATTCTAGCTCACATTTATAAATTTGAATTTTCTATACTTCAACACATTTATAAATGATTTGTGTAGACACCCCCAAAAGTCTGAAATATTTTTTGTGTAGATTAAAGGCTAAGCAGTGGTTAAGGGAATTAACTTGTGACCTAAAGGTTGTATGTTAAAATCTCAGAGAGGAACTACTTTTCTGCCCGTGAGAAGAATGTATAAAATGCTTCAGTAAATATCTGCAGTTTATACAAGCATGTACGTTTTTCTGTTAGCAAAGTCAAAACTCATGCACAAGTACCAGCTAATTTTAGTTCACCTTGTGACTTTTCTGTTTTATGCATTTTCCAGGTACTGTGTTTCCTGTCTAAACATCACATGGACTGGATATATGTCCAGCCCAGAAAATATATCAAATGTAATAAAGTCGAAACACAAATGGGAGGATGAATAGTAGCCAAACCTTCTCTTCTGTAGCGTGCGCTTATGTAAGGCACATCTGTGAAGAGGAGAACAGGATGGGAGCTGGCTGGAAAACAGTGTCTGCTCAGTTTGGAGTAAACAGCTGTGAGGAGGTTTCCCATCCGTGCTTAATGGCTTGTATGTGTTTTGTTTCTGCGTGCATGTCATTGTAAATGCTCGAGGAGGGTTGGTGTAGTGTGTTTTCCAGACATTGGACTACACTGCAGAGTTGTAGCTGCTGGTCACAGGCAGGGATTTGGCAAAAAGAGGCAGTGCTCTTTGCTAAGGGCCTTTTCTATTCTATCTATTATTCCTGATAATGACGGGGACCCAGTTACTTAACAGGCATGAAAACCTAAGCCTACAAACTCCTCCTTTTTGTTATATATATACTGTACATATTGTATGTGTGTGTGTATGTGTGTGTGTGGTTTGGTGCCCTATACAGGGTGTACCCTACTTTGTGCCTCGTTATACTGTTATACTGTATTATACTGTATGTATGGAACATTGGCCTTGGTCTACACTTCTTTTTTTCCAGTTATTTGCTATATTTTACTGCTTCTTGTTCTTCCTGAGTATAGTTACCCAATTATGCCGGTGCCAGTCCATGTGAGTCAGGCCCGTAGCAGACCAGCTGACCGTTTAACTTTCTCTGGTAGCCTGGCTGTTATCCTCATCAGGCCCTTGGTCCTGTAAGGCCCCCTCCATGATGCGAGGCAGGCACTGGCCGTAGGGGAGAGGGCCGGGCCCTTGTGCGGCACCTGGGTTGCATTAGTGTTTGTGCCAGGCGCGGGGGCTGTGCTTCGGCTCCGTGCTGGTGCATGTGCCAGTCTGTTTGCTCAACAGTGGAATGAAGCCGGCAGAACAGAACACCAAATTTCATCGTGTGTCCAACAATGCAGCACTTATCTGCTCAAGTCCAAAAGTACAAATGAGCAGTTACCTCACACACGGATCTTTCTGTTTTCAGTATGTGAAAATAAGTGGGTTATCTTGATGTTTTTTACATCATGACCTAATCTCAGAGGCCTTTAGGTGAGGTTGCATAGACTGATTTTTTGAGCCTTTATTTCAGTGTGTGATAGATGCACGGTTCAGGGATATAGAAATAATACCCTGTAGGTAAAAGATCACCTAAATGGAGGTTGCAGAGTCAAAGACATACATGAGATGACCTACATGAGTTGCTGTGTCATGTCCTTCATGGAAAAAAACGAACTGCTTTCTTCATGTGAGTGTTTTCGTGTCGCTGGCTTCTGTGTGACTGTTGCAACACTGATATTACTCAGGTACTGGTTCTGCCAATGTGAGAGAAAATGGAGAGGGCTGGCTGTCCTAACAGTTCACAGAGTACAAAAGTAGCAGCTGTTTTTCTTAGAACCCTCCCCTAAAACAGCTTAAACCAAATGCTTATGTCTTCAGTTAAAAACATAGAAGGACTTTCCACCCCCTAGTGACACAAAATTAAACCATGTTCTTAGCAACCATTCAATGTGGTTTTTTTATCTTTTAAGTTATCATTAGTACTCAGCAATGTGCTCCAATCATAACTTCTAATCAGTAGCTGTTAAGATGGTCTGGGGTTGCTTTAAGTCTTTGCAGATGCAGGAGGTAACCAGTGAGCTTCAGATGGATTTAACGCAGTAACTAAACCGTATGTCAATCTGCCTTGTAGCAAATCAGCAGCAAGTTTTCATATGGATACTAAGGTATAACAGAAGCACGATCCCTCTTTAGTGGTCTTCTGCTGTGACCTTTGAATGATTTCCTGATCTGTTGACCTTGCTATCTATGGAGGAAAAAAAAAACAAATTAGGGTATGTCTATCTGTTTATATTGCGTGCAGTACTGGCAGACTGTCATGTCAGAGCAGCTCCGTGTCTCTTGGATTACCTCAGAGAACGAGAAAATGGCAGTGTAAAATGTGCTGAAAGTAAAAGTGTAAAGACGTAAAAGCCAATACACCTTATGGCTGTAGAAACAGAAAACCCATGCGCCATTCTCATTTACTTTTACAGTTACAAAAAAAAAAGAGTCATAGATTTAGTTGTCAAGGGAACACTGAGCTCTCAAGGCCTTTTGAAACATGAGTTGTTTTTTTGTAATTTAAGGGGATTTGTAGCTCATACATGCCCATTTACTGCAGCTGCCAGGTTTTGTAGCATTTAAATGTGAGAGATTTCTATGTTCCCAGTCATGCTAGCTTTATGGGTGTGTCATGTGTGGCCACATCCCTGTAGCTTTGGCCAAAACTGCAGGTGTTGCAGGAGACATGTATGCATGTCCAACAAGTGAGACCTGTGCCAGCACGCACAGGTAAGGTTAGGACTTGCTGTGCTTGGTTTAAGAAGCATCTCATGAGATTGCAGTGTTTGCTCAGAGGTGAGAGGACTTTCCTTCCAGATGGCCAGATATTCTGAACAGTGGTCTCACTGTGCTGTAAAAACCTACATGGGATGCATGGGATTCACAGAGTCCTGCCTTTTCAGAAGGCATAGTCCAATTGTGCTGCTCAGGACATCAATCCATCCATCATTATCCAACCACTTATCCTTTGGAAGGTCATGGGTGGCCTATCCCAAACAGCCTAGGGCACAAGGCAGCTTGGATGGGGCACCAGCAGGGCATCAGCCTACTGCAGGGCATTTGGTATGGGTGCAGTTTGAACCTGCGACATGCTGTCTAAAAAACAGATGCCTTACCACAAGGCCACAATGTGCTTACATGGTCTGGTAGCTGGGAGCCTTGAGAATTTTTGCTTTGTCCTGACTAGTATTTGTGACATTAAGAGGTTTAGGTAGAAGAGTTTCTTTTATTAGTGGGGGGTGGGGATGAAGCTGAGGCTTGGCTCCAGGGGGCAGGGCTTATATTTCACATATCTTAACTCTTTTTACAAAAGCATAAATCTTACACTTGAGACATGAAGCAGGTAAATAATTCTGTGCTGCAAAAGGAGCCACTACTGATAAGACTTACCTTGTGTATTAGTCAGCGCGTTTATGTAACGAAGCTAAACTTCACCTGCTGTTTTAGCCATTGTCTAGTCAAAAACAGCTAAAGGGCCAGGTAATATGAAGCCAGGTAAATACTGCACAGAAGGACACATTGGTGAGCCAATAGGTGTCAGGTGCTCTTTGCTCCTAAGTAGTCATTCAATCGTTGGTGTGAATTTGCATAAGTAAGTGCAGCAGCTGCAGGCAGGACAGGAGGTGCTGTCGGAGCACAGATCCCTGTCGGAGAGCTAGCTGTGACTTGACATTGGGACCCCCCCCCCCGGCAGTCAGACAGGTCTGATTAATAGACACCACTGAGACTTTGGAAAACAACAAATTGTAGCAGAGTGTTTGTTCTTGTTTGTTTAGTTTTTTTTTTTGAGGGAGTATTGTACAGCAGATGCGTCAAGTCTAAGCATGAAAACCAGACAGGGCCTTAGGGGTGTGGTCCTGTCTCCTATGGTAAGTGTCATTATGTTGGGAAGCAGTATGAAAATGTTTTCTGATAGAATGGTGTCCTGACTCCGCTGAGCGAGGGTTATCCACAGAGAATGGGATTTTAACCAATAAAAAAAAAATAATAATAAAAAACGGGCTTAGCCACTCTGAGATTGGAAGCACATGCCAATCCACCCACTAACTCAATTCTCCTGCCACTAGTCATCCATGAGGTTAAAAAAATAATAACACCAATTTTCACAGCACTTTCTGATGAATTACACAGAACAACAATACTCCAGTACAAGCTTGTTGTAGCATATAAGGTGAGAATTAGCTTAAAACATTTTGCTAACGTGTACTTAACAGCCTCTTTCTGTTTGTCTCCAGGGCTTTGTTTACGTACGATGGGGTGACCAACAACCTCAAATTGTCTGATTCAGGAGGTACCTCACGCCTACGAAGTACAGCTATACACAGTTGCTGTCTTATTTTCTCAAGAGAATGTTTGTTTAAGTTAGTTACAGTGTTTCTGCACTTAGACTGTATGCAGTAAAGCAGATACTGTATATCCACATGTCTGTAGCTCTCCTTAATCTTCAGACTGACTGAATAATGCTTATTTCCCAAGTTCCCTATGTGTATTCACAGTTCTCTTATTGGTATTATTAAACAACAGGCAGCTGACACGTGGACTGGCAGGACAGGAGGGCCTTCTGGGACCTGCACTTAAATTTATCTCTGCTTCCTGTTCTCCCCTGTCTGTTTCTCTTTCTCGTTTGTGTCCTCCTGTCACCCCCCCACTCCCCATCCCATATCCCGTTGCTTGTCTTCCCTACAGCTGGAGGCGTGTCAGAATTGGCAGGAAAGTTTGAAATAAACCGCCCACTGTACGGCCTGTGTCGAGTTCAGGCGCAGGGCGCAGGGCCACGTATCGTGATGATCAGTTGGGTGAGTTCACCAATAACTACTAATACCGACACACCCAACCCCCTCCACCTCAACCCCTTGTAACAGGTTAGGGGTGGAAGCACAAATTCACGTATTAGACAACTTTCTAAAAAGTAATCAGTACAAATATGATATATTAATGTTATAGTCACCAATAATAATAACAATAATATTTAATGATAAGATGTGCATAAACCTCAGTAGTGGCATCTTTAATACACACCTTTGTTTCCCCCAATGAAAGGCTTTGAGCTCCAGACATCTCTATAACTGCAGGATCAGACACAGTCAGGGGAGGGGATGCTGGGAAAGCTCCCAGAGCCTTTCATGCCTGGTTTCCATGGCAACCTGTCGGAATGTGGTGGGGGTCAGAGGTTGTGTCTGTAGCCAGTCGAATAAGGAGTCTAGGGAGAGGGGGGGATGGGCTATGACCCCCACTTATAAGCACTTCCTGTGTGCCTCAAATAACACAAACGCACACATACAAACACACTGATGTGTGGGCTGCTTCTTCATATGTATTTGCTGAAACATGACAAACTAAACATACTGATTTTACAACAGTAATCATTTACACATGCAGTGAAATCCTGCTGTTGTTTGTGTTCATTTTGCCACTGCTCATTGAACCATTTCCCACATGCTATTCTGTGTTATAGTCTGCAGCTAGAGATTCTTTTTTTTTTAAACAAGTCGTTGTAAGCAGAGCATTTGCTATGCAAAGCAGCAATGTTGTTAGCAGTACTGTGACTGTAGGCGATAGCAAATAGCCTTGTGCAGTGTAGGGTCCAGTATCAAGTGTCCCTTTACATATATTTCTGTGTAGTGTGATGTTATTAAAGACCCAGAGAACAGGCAGGCTTCACTGCTGCATACCGAATATTAATGGAGCACTACCATGAGCATGTTGCTCTGATGTTCACCACAGGTGGGCCAGGACGTGGATGAGTGTCGCAGACAAGAGTGTGTCGGTCACGTCCCTGCCATTAAAGCTTTCTTCAAGGTAGGACAGCTTCCTCTCGTGCTCCCTATACCTGCTCTCATGAGGAAACTCGTCAATTCACAGCCACATATAGCTTGTAATTCAGTCCTACTAGATGGCTACTCTGCATGCAGACCAAACAGAGTAGTCAGTTAGACAGATTAATACAACTATGAATGAACAAATGAAAAAGGCAGTGCAAATACTTTAGCTGCTTGAAAGGAGGATGTAAACAATGTATGTTACGTTTTGCTTGTTCTAGAGCGACTGGGTCTTGGCTGTAGGTAGAGGTCTGCTGTAAAGCTTTAGATGCGTATGATGGCTCTGATGTTGAAACTGTTCATTTTTTTAATTAATTTTTAACTTTTCAGTAGTTGTAATCATTCGTTCCTTTTGGTCCAAGAGTCACAGTGAATGTCTTACATACTCATAGCATTTTTTTCATTATCCACATTTAGTAACTGAGGGCTTTGGTTGAGACATGATCTGAACATTTCATATCTGGACATGAGGAAAATTATTATTTGATATATTATAATAAGATACTATTCCTGTTTGCTCCATCCAGCTGAAACCTTTTCTGGTTGTTTCTTATGAGAAAAATCTGGGAAATGCGTTTTTGTACAGCTACGTTTTCATTTGTTTTCCTGGGAGAAGCAGAATAGTACCACGTCGCTTTACAGAATCTCCAGTTCTCAAACAAACAAATAAAAGAAGAAAAGAAAGACCGTGTCAAAGCTGAACTGGAGTAGGGGCCAGCCAGGGTGGGTGTGACCGAGCTGTAGTGCCAACATTTGGAAGTGCTCAGTGTGAGTAAGAAGGTAGTAACGCAGCCCCGCTCCGCTTCCTCACATCCTGTGTGTGTGCTGTTCCAGAACACTCTGCTGTGTGCCGGGCTTTTTGGATTCCTCTCCCAGTCTCTAACCGCATGAGCACAAGTTGTTGGTTACAGCTGTTGTTGCACAAGCCAAAATACAATCAGCTGCAACACACCAGGAGAGTGAACATCTAGTGCTCGCTACTCCTGGTGTGAGTTTGGGTGTGAGCGCAAGTGCCACTGTGGGTGCAGATAAAAGTCTTTTAGATTTGGGGGGGTGTTTAGACATCGTCTAACCTTTCTATGGTTTTCTGTGTGTTAGCATGTTTCTTGTGTGCGTGTGTGTGTGCGTTTGTGTATGTATGTTTGTGCACTTTTGTGCGTGGCTCGGTTGTTTTTGGGTTCTACGCTGAACATGTAAATGCAGCGAGCCTGTCTGTCAGCTGCTCTGAGCACACGGGACTTTTCAGCTTATGTTCCTGTTATTCCCATTATCTGAGATGGGAGCTGCTCTTCTCTGAGCTCATCCTGTAGGAGCACAATGGAGGGGATTTTCACATCTACCACATTTTAGATAAAAACATTTATAACTGTTTTTTCAGGTTTGTATGTATGACAGATATACACGGGTCATGGACAGATCTTGAAACTCATGTGCAGAAGGTTTAAAATGTCATGACTCTGAGCACAGGCACTAGTAGCTTTGACACCTGCCTCTACATTGACGCCAGTATGTCAACATGGACTTGTAGAAGGTAGCATTTCAATCAAGAAGGTACTTATCTTCACAATTAGTGCCTGTCTTCATGGCATTTTTGTGCGCACTTCCTGCCCCCCCACTCGTCGCCCGCTCTGTTTCTGCCCCAGGACACACTGGCTGTCATTGGCACTTCCTGTGTAACCATTGTGGCGCTGTCTGCTTCACCGGTGCAAACACGAACACTAGAACTGGAGAAGCTGCTCGAAGCGGGAGGGAGCGATACGACGTTACGACGTTGCCGGCTCCAAGTGCCAAAGTGTGAAAGGAGAAAAGAGAAAAGAGTTATAAAGAGCAGGAAGACTGCGTGAGAGCGTGTGCGTGTACGTGACGGTTGCTATGGGCTACTGGGGCTTCCGTACAGGAATCTCCTTTGACCTGCCGTAGCCCAGAGACTCTGTATGCTGTGCACACAGAGTGGAATTCAGTCTCTATCTGCCTTACTCTCCAGGCTGGACCTCTTTGTCCCGTGTGCCCATCATCAGTTGTTTACATAACATTTCTTTGTAACTGAGTGAAACTTTATGGGTTATTGTAGTGTCTTCCAAAGGACGTTACTCACCTTTGGTCAAATACAGGCCATTCAGCCTCTGACCTACATGAGGAATGTTTGTTGTTTGTCTTTCTGCTATTTCTGGGACTCTTCTGAATGCTCTGGTTTCTCCCCCAGTGTCAAAATCTGAGTGTGTGCATGCAAGGATCAACTGGACAATCAGGACCACTTTAGATCATGAAAGCTCAACTCCTACATTGCTGATTTTGTCAGCTTGAGATATTTTACTTCACAAAGTATTTGACTGAAGACTGTTGGACCCTGGGTGAGAGAAGCCATCCTCGAATCCATATCTAGCATTTTTGGCAGAACAATGTCCTAGGCATTCAAGCACAGGCATTTGTTAATGCACACTGTTGAAACAGGCAATGCAGCCGAGCCAGACTGATATTAACAGGCTAGATTGTTGTTGAGGTTTTTGGAGGAACTCCATTAAGTGGGACACTGCACTCAGCCTGGTGCTAAAGGAGTGTGTGGAATTTTCATTCTCTTTGTGGGAATGTGACTTTTGCCACTAATAGGATCCGTCTTACTGCTTACACCTCATGGATCTCATAAAACACAAAGTAATGCTGGAGTGTGGATGAAGTCATCGCTGGCCTTGATCTTTGAAGATGATTCCTCAGCAGTTATGGAAATAATTATTTTTATTGGCTATGATTTTCAAGGAATTGTTGTTAATTGTTACATTATCCAATCCAATTTGGAACTTCTAAGGGGTGCTAGGTATTTGAGGTGAATTTGTGCCATGGCTGTGTATGTACCACTACAGGTCCACGTGCCTCAAAAAACAGGCTAAACTTTCATTAAATCCTTTCACGTATTAACTGTTTATATTTATAAGTAGTGCAGCCTGTGTTGCTGGTTTTTTGATTTTATGGTTTATTTAAACTGAAATGGTATAGTTTTGAACAGAAACGAATGTCATTTTGATCTTATTTTGGACATACTAGTCAATTCAGTTGTTTTGTTTAATAAAGTCTGGCTTTTGAAAAATCTGTCTGGAAAAAAGTGTTAAAATCTACAACCAAAGAGTGTTTTCTGTAGTGATTGTACATTCCAGTTAGACCCCTACTGTTTGAACGTCAAGGTTGCGTTATATCATTCTCTGTACACCGAAGGCCTTGCACATTACGCAGACACACTCATTTTCCTGCAATCTCAGGCATGCTGTGTGACCCTGGGAAGGTCAGGTTAGCATATTTAACAGCTGCTGTCAGGCTTGTATTTTCCTGATGGCCACAGCGCCCTCTGTTGGTACAGAAGGAAACTAAGTTCATATTTTGACAATTGGAGAAATACCAGCTGATGAGACTTGTAAGCAGGAGGAAGAGCCTTCTAAACACGCACACTTAACCTGTCGATGAGCATGTCAGGGGTTGCTTAACAGCCCTGTCAAATCCACTTGTGCCTGCCCTCCTCATCCTGTCTGAACTGCAGGTGTTGGGTGGGAAGGCTGCCTCACTGAATGGGGAGCCCTTTCAAAATAAGTAACCAGATCCACCATTTTTCTCACCTTGCTGCTTTCTTAAACTGTGCTGATACCAAGATTATAACTGTGTTTGCCGTGTGGAGCCAAATCCCCATCATTATCTAATCGTTCTCTGCTTGTCTCAGCTAGCGGAGAGGCCGTGTGCATTTGTTTTTCAGTCTGGTGTTTGCACTGGCGGCAGTTCAGTGTGTGAGCACAGAGGCTAATGTTCTCAGGTGTGCTTCTGGGTGTTCTCAGAAAGGTAGGGAGCAGGATCTGCAATAGGACACGGAGGGCGGGGGTGCCAGCACAACGTCTTAACACACTGGAGGGGCAACGGCACATAACAGTGAAAGGGAGGAACAGTAAATTTCCTGCTGTAATAAGGACACACTCCTCCCAGGGAAGCCTTTCAGTAGACAGAGGAAAGACTGGGACAAATAATTGCAGTCTGCAACCTCCAGGAAGGAAAAATAATAAGACCTCTGAGGAAGAAAGACCTTTAGTCTGTTGGCATGTATACAAGCCAGTCTACTTCATGCTGCAGCAATGCTATGGGATATTGTGTGAAAAAACCTAACTATTTTGCATAGAACAGGGTGGAGCTAAAACTGGCCATGTGAAAAATACAGTAACATTCTCTTAACGTGTGGCTTCCAGGTTGATTTGTGGCCAAAGTGTCTGGGCACAGCAAACACGTCCACAGCCCCGCCCTGTATGTTCATTCACACAGCAGGCCTCAGTTTGTGTCACCCTACGTCCACACAGATTTTTTTCCCGGGATATTTGCCCTGTATGGGGTCTTACCCCTAGCAGGCAGAGCAATAAAAACGTACACAAGCCATGGCATCTGGAGAATTACGTTGCACCTAATCACTTTGAGCTACTGGGCCAGGCCAGGCGGAGCCAAATTTAGAACCAGAGCAAGTCTCGCCCCTGGTGCACATCAAGGTCCACAAAGAAAAACCTGTTTGATTTTCCACAGTTGCGAATAACACTTTGCTGTGCACCGCGTTTTTTGGTGCTAACATCACAGTAATGCTCGTAACCCCACCCGAAAAAATTAATTTGAATGGAATGTGAGGCATGAGTGGGAAGAAGCAAAGCATAGCACAGATTCCAGACAGGCTGCATTTATTAACACTGGAAAAGAAAATAAACAAGGTTAATTAAACCGACTCTGCCGACACCTCAGCTAAAAGTGCAGCGAGCACAATCTGACCTCAGCACGCTCAGAAACCATGCAAAGCACAGCCTCTGTTTTTCCAGCTTGGTCAGCTGTCTCCTGAAAACATGTGTGCAAATGGCTGTTTTATTTGAGGCAGCTGGTCACCATTAATCGGGAGATTAATCTGCGCAGGGCTGGCAGCGTAACGAGGTCCTGGAAACACAGCACTGAGCTGTTGTCGCATCTCCTGCCAGCTCAGAGGAGAAGTTTCAGTTCATCTCTTTTTGGAGCTGGGGGTTTCTCTGTCTTCCTCGTTGTCTACAGCTGTGGTACTGAGGAAAGGAAAATACCAAAAAAAAAAAATGGAGGCTGGTCAGGTCCAGTGAGGGAGGGGAGAACAAGCTGGGTCCCTTGGACAGGGTTAAGGTCTCTCTGCTTGGGTTGAACAGAGCCCAATGAGACTGTCTCGGGCTCCAGAAAATGAACAAGTTAGGTTACAGCATATGATTGCCATTTGAGTAGGAGTATCATCTCCTTCTGAGGAACACATTTTCAGGTACAAAGAGGTGAAAGCTCACAGCTATAGCAGCATACTTGGCAGGGGGACTGGTGAAAGCTCACAGCTATAGCAGCATACTTGGTAGGGGGACTGGTGTTCTAGAAATCTTTGGGTTTTGTGTTTCAAGTAAATATGAAAGTGATTCTAGGTTTATTTAGACATAGATTACCAAACCCACACCTGCAGTGGATGGAAGATTTAGAACTTTTACATTTTCAACAGATATTTTATGGACTGCATTCAGCTTTTCAGGTCACCCTACAATTACTTAATAATACAGACTACTAAGGAATCACAGATCCTGAAATATTTCATTTACTGAGTTTTCAAAAATCAAGAGGCACTCCAGTAGACACAAGCTTTAATGAGATGAAATAAGCACAAACGTATCGGGGGAAAGCCCGTCTTCAGTGGGCACCATCTGACACCATCATGAATTAGGTCAGGCACCTTCTCATTAAAGCCTATGGTAACTGGAGCTGTCCTCTTCACCTTTGAATTATTACTTTATTTTTCTGTGGATTTATCACCAGCATCCCTATCCATTTCACTTTATGACTGAGCACGTTTAGATTATTGTATTTCTCGATTTTTGCAAGACAGCAAACATGGAAATACACATTCATGGCTCGGTCTATATTTAACTAAACGCTAAAACTACAGTAAGGGTTACCAATGTAATTTTCAGAATACCGCCTGTATGCAAATATGCAAGATTTCTTACTTTATTGTTTTAAACTGAGACTACCCGGTACTTATATTAATCAGAGAATGTGTTGGTTTTAGCACGTCCTCCTGTAGGCCCGCCCCTGGTTCTTCAGGGTGTTATCGGCTCAAACCAAGAATGAAGTGTAAGCAAATTCGTCCTAAATGTTATGATGTGGTTAATATACCTGAAGGGGCATAAGAAATAGAGGGTGTGGTAGGGAGGAGATAAAAGTTTTGATGTGTATATCTATATATTTTTACATCATTGCTGTGTACCTCAATATCAACATTTCTCTTACACCCTTGTATACCATGGAAAAGTGTATACACATTTGATACCAATCCAAGAAGGAGAACCTTAAAATACTGTGTAGGGTTCTTTCACATCCTGTATCATAACAGAATGTGCCCTCCTTTTTAATGCATGCTACATATTGCTGCAGGTCTTATGTAATATGTTGCTAACTACACAGCAAAGCTGGCAGCATGTGCACCCGTACAAACTCTCTCAGTGCTAATTTAACCCTGCCAGCTTTGCTGTATAGAACAAAACATAAACTAAAAAAATGTATTGTCTTTGAACAGAGCTTTGTCCTAAAAGCAGAGTAACCGGTAAATCCAAGTCTACTGAGAAATGCTTAATCTCCAACGTATCTAAGGGAGGTACAGATACTACACATGCAGAGAGAAGGAGGGAATGTGCGAGGAATTTAGCTTTTTGTGCTTCATTCGTCCTTTTTTCAAACTCTAATTGCACTGGATATCAGATATCATATCAAAGCAAACATCAATAGTTGTTCAAAGAGCTGGTGTTACAAAAACAGTATTGAAAATACTAGGAGCTGTTAACATAATTTTTTCACAGTTCCAAGAGGATCAGTAGTGATTTGAAACTGTCGTGAAGCAGAACTGGCTAAATGGTACCTATTTTTGGCATGCTGTTTTGTGAATGTCTGCACTACAGCCGAACATTTATAGAGGGTGACATGTACACACCTATGACCCTGTACAGGAAAGGTGGTTTGGCAGTGAATAGATATCCAGTATACACTTGTACCAGTATGTGGCAGTGATGAATATCAATGGGTTCCTGTAATTATCACTGTTGTTTGTGTATGGACTGTGGATGAAAGAGGGGTCAGCCCTTTTGATCTGTAATCTCACTCCTGTGATATAGTCCCTACACTGTCTGACTTTGTGCTGTTTTCCCCTCTCTCATGCTCTTTCCTTTTTCCTTTTTGTTTTTATTGCAGGAAGCTCATGTATTTGTCAACGCGAACACACCAGAGGATGTAACAGAGGAGAAAATCTGTGAAATGGCCAGTAAGATAAGCACCCCGGCGGAGCGGCAGAGGAAAAGTTCACAGGTTACACAGAAGGAGGAGACAGTGGTAAGGCTCCTTTCCTGCAGTACCAGCAGGGACCACAAGAGGGAGAGCTTAGCATGGCCAAACCTTCAAAAACTTGCAGCCTAAATTAATCGTGTTATTTCATGTTCTTTGTGTCTCACTTGTTTTTCTCCTGTTTTTCTTTTTTTTTTTCAAATTCTTCTACACAACCAAATTATTTCCATTACTTTTTAAAAGTTTATTTTTATTCAGTGTGGTGTGTGTGTATGTTTCTGCTTTGAACTTTTTTTTGATGCTTTGTTTTGATGTTTTCAGGGAACCAACTACAGAAAGACAAATGCTGCCATGGAGATGCGTCGGATAGACAGAGAGTCTTTCTGGGCACGTGCAGAAGTGAGCACTCTTCTGTGTTGTCACATACTGTGTATTTTATATTCAACAATAGTGTGACATGACCGGCTGGCTTTCATGACGTCAGTAATCTTCTGCATTCTAACTGTGCGACAATATCTGTAAAAGTGTTTGCCCCTTACCCTAATGTCATTGAATAAATTACTAGCTAGCTTTCAGAATAAAAACCTAAATTGCCTTATGTTCGCCCACTAGCGTGAGGAAGAAGAAAGGAAGGAGGAAGAGCGGCGACGGGCGGCTGAGGACAGACGTCGCTGGGAAAGAGAACGAGTATTGCAGGAGCGCAGGGAGGCAGAGGAGAGGGACAGGAAGATGGACGAGAAGTTACAGATGATAGAGGAACAGAAGTAAGATGCACTTGTGCCCACACACAGGCCCACACACACTACATACAGACACACACACAAACGCGACACACGCACATGTACACTTCATACACAGACACAACATGCACACAATACACACACACACACACACACACACTCACATCACATGCATATATACACTTCATACACAGACACAACATACATACACAATTCATTAGAGGCCGACCGATATTGATTTTTTGGTTTCCGCCGAAACTGAAGCCGAAACCGAGTTACAAACTGACTTTCGGCCGAAACCAAAAGTTTAACTACACTTTCGGCCGAAACCAAAGCCGAAAGATACATCACCCAAAAAAAATTTTGTGATTTATGAAATATGCAAGATTTATGAAATATGCCATGATGCTAGGCCATTATTTATAAAGAACTAACCATTAACAATCACTAACCATTAACATCACTAACCGTTAACATCACTATTAACAATTTACGAACA
>JABJVR010003860.1:0-15426 GCA_025773905.1 Chitala chitala
CTTCATCCACATCCAAGAAATGGCTTTATAATCTTTCTGACCTACTGACTTCCTGTTGTTTCCTGGGGTGTTTATTAATCCGGTGCACCAATGATTGCCAGTTCTGCTGTCCAATGGGCTGTCTCCTCCACCAGACTGGCCTTACAAAGTTTTTCAACAAGGAAGTACAAACAGAAAACTTTCCAAAAATGTCCAGGGACATAACAATAGGGAGGGAGTTTGGCTCTTGTAATGTGTGGCATTTCTTCATAGGGGGCGCTTCTTGTGTGTATATGTTCACCTGTCGTTACAGTCGGAGTGCAGAGGGTGACCAGTCCACTGGAACATTTCTCCTACCATTACATGCGCACACACAGATTTGCATGCTCACCCTGAGAGGTGCGGCCAAGCAAATTTGCACACGGAGCAGCCTGGCACGAGGTGGACTCCGGGCTGCCATTCAGCACCTTTTCAAGGAGGACAGTCGGTGGTCGGCCCACGTGGAGCGGCGTACAGGCTGTCACGTGGCCCTGGGAGTCGTCCCAAGTGCTCGCAGTCGCAGCTTGTAACCTCATTAGCACGGCTCATAAAAGCCTGCGGGGCGACGGGAGAGGAGCTCGGTGTCACAGCGGCATGCTACTTGGCGCTGTTTGTCACCTCTAGAGAATGTAACAAGGCCCTGAGCTGGATACATTATGCCGCTCCGTGATCAGTCTCGCTTCTTGGCTGCCAGGTATCTCCTTGACCAGTATATTTGGTGGCTTTTATGATAATTGTTTTCATTATTGTTTTTTTTTTTTTTTTTACTTGCATAGTTTGACTGCAGCAACCCGGAAACAACACGACAACCACATGCATTGTAGCTGATAAATAAATTGATGCCTTAATTAATTGAACCCACTTCAATTCCTTTCTGAGTTTTTAGTGATAAAATTCTATAGTACTTTTCTTTTTGATTTAAGAAAAATATATCTGATGGGGAATGAGCAATGTAGAAGTTCAACGATTTTAGTCAGAGTTACATTTGGTATTTTGATGCAGAAAATATATATGTATACACCAGTATACAATTTTTTAAATGAAATTCCACCAGTCCAAGGTCTGAACCGAGCATTTAGTAGGATTGAGATTGCTGGGGATTGTTGCATTTTTATGTACTTGTCTGAGTTGATTGTCAAACCTCCCTTTCAAGAGGAAGAGCTTCTAGCTGTATTGCGAACACATCTTGGCCGCCACACAAAGCAATTTCAGACTTCAACAATGTTAAACACAATATAATACTGAAACCCATTACAAGGGCCGCTGACTTCTGTATTTACAGCAATTGATCCATGACTGTCCTTTGTTCACTGTATATTAGCAGTCAATTGTTAGTCAGGGGCATTGACTCAGTCGAAAAACAACTGAAATGTTAAGGTCAAACACACAAACTCAAATGACAGCTGTATCAACCTATAATGAAACTTGCAACAATATGATGTGCATTGCTTTATATGCTCTTTATAGAGATGTTTTGTTGTATTTAAAAAGCTTTGTCCTTTAATGGAATTGAAATAAATTGAATTTGTTTTCATTCTAGGTACTATAATGTATTGAGAATCTTTGCAGTAGCTGAGTTTCCTCAGAACTAATATGGGTTTGGACCCTCTCCATTGGGAGCAGCTTGCACAGATCCTTGCCATAAAACCTTCCCTTACCTACTAGTGGTTATAGCTACCATAACCATTTTAGTGTACCTTTCTAAATCTTCTATTGCATTTTTCCCCGCACATCCACAACTTTGAGCTGAGAGCAGCAGAAACGTGCCTGGCCGGTGGGTAACAACTCATTCGTTTTCGTGGTCATTAGCAGTCGGCCTCGGGTCAGGCAGTTATACCCAGTGCCACACCGATGAGTGTATCTCTGCAACAGTGATGCACAAATCAAACCATCACTGGCCATGCTAAAATATAAATCTGATAGCCCTCTTCACATAACACTACTATATATGTAGGTGTCAGTGTACGTAACAGCCGCTGTGCACGTTTTCATAATGTGTAGCAGGACAGAAACTGCCCCTTTTCATGGTATTAAAAGTAACTCAGTCCTTCTCTTAACATGATATTGAAGGATGGACAAACTGCAAGAACGATCCAGGTGTTATATACTCACTGTAGCACATCCCCCCTTTCCCCGTGTGCACCACTTTCCCTTCGCATTGTTGCAGCTTACTAATGCAGGTTTCGGGGTTTTCTTAATCACTCCAAAGCAAGCTCCAATGCCTGGAATGGTTGTTTTCTTTGTACAGTACTGAAGTGTGTGTAATGTTTTATTACACACGTTCCTCTACTGTCTGCCTTCTTGTTATAAAAAGATGAGTGCATGTGGGTAATTAAAATGTTGGCGGAACACCCTTTGGCCTTTAATTTTGATTTTTTTTTTATTGTAAATAACATCTAATAATCCATATTCATGCTGCCATCTGTTTTTAATTGCTGCCTGATGCTGAAAGGTTTATAAAGTTAAGGACCATTCCCCTTATCCATTAAACTTATACAATGCTATTGTCATCAATATCCATGTTAAGTATATATATTATACTTGTGTAATTTACAGTATTCCAGCAACTAATGACCTTACGGAATTACTTTAATACTTCAAGTTAATTACTGAATGTGAGTTGGATAAGTGAAGTTGGTTTCAGTTGACACTGGGTGAGCAAGTATAGTGCAAGTGGTTTTTCCTCAAAACACAAGTTTCATATATTTTATTTTTCCACTGAGCACTTCAGAGCAGATGTGTCTCCCTGTGAAAATTCGGCACAGCATTCCCCTGCACACAATCATTTATCTTGCGTCGAAAAGCTGAGGGCACTTGTGACTCGTTTTAAAATGCAGGTAGGAGAGCCTGCGAGTAAACTGAGGAATGTATAAAAATACGGAGCCGTGGGATGTCGTTAGTGGAACAGAAAAGTCGGTGCCGGGATCTCCAAAGGTGGACAGTAACTTATGTAACACATTTATCATGTTTATAGCCCTAGATTTTCATTCCCAGTGAATAAATGGCTGAGTGCATAAAGACAGAATGAGAAACGTTTGGAGAAGAAGTACTTTCTTCAGGAGTTCCCCTTGAATTCCTCCATGGCTCATTTATTATTAATTCAAGTGAATTCATTGTATGACATTGATTAGTAAACTACTATCGCAAATGGAAAAGGAGCTGCAAGTTCAACTGTGAAAATCTTTTGATGTTTCTATATTTTCACCATAGCTGCTGGAAAATTTTAACTGCTGTACCGGTATGTACCTTGTAGGCACTGGGGTGGCCCAGTTTATAGAGTTCTCACCCCACACTGTCAATGTGCTTGGCTTGAATCGGTCCCTGGGTATTTTGTGTGTGGACTTGTTCTCCCAGGCCCTGTGTGGATCTTCTCCCACTCAGCGTCATACTCTGGTAAAATTGTGACCCTAAATTAAAACTGCAAAAAAAAAGACTTACTGCTCTGTCTTGGACTCATACACTGTCCTTGGTAAACTCTACTTTGCACTCTAAAATGCTTTGCTGAAACCCCAAAGTTCCCACAAACTCAACTGAATAAGCTGTCCGAGAAATTGAGTTTTAAATTCTCTGCCATGCTATTTTCAGGAGGGAAAGGCTGCTTTTTCGACCCGTGATTACAGTGGCTAGTTTTATGAAAACTGTTCATAGTCTACGAAAGCGCTCCAATGTTTGCTCTGAAAATAACAAACACAACTTCTGTGTGTATTTATATGGTTTTATTGACAACCGAGGCATGAACATTATCACTCACAGCGCTTGGCTGCCGCTAAAGTTGAGGCATTTTTGGAACATACTGAACACTGTTGTGCTGAAAATGCTGAATGTGCATTCAGTTCTCATGTACACCTGGCTGTGGCTACAACCAGAGTAACACGGGCATGTTAGCACGAGACCTTCTGAGTCTCTGAAGGATGCAAGCAGAGAAGGAGTAAGCAACATCTGAATGATTTAAACTCTGATAGACACAGATGTCACTCATTCAGGGCAGAGAGCCATTTCTGCCAAGGTCCACCAGCCCCAGGGGAAAAAGAGCCACTTCTGCCAGGGCCCAACAGCCCCCCAGGGGAAAACACCATCCTTATGTTCTTAGCTACTGGGCCAGAAATGACCACGTCAACACAACTGTGCTGACATGGAGGAAAAAAAAAACTAACCTTCTGGGTCAAGGACATCTTGTCTGTATTCTGGACAGTAGCCTTAATAACTGTGAGATGCAATGTAAACGCAGCGTCAGAGGGCACAGCGACCGGGCTGAACTCGCAGTGCTACACTGCGTTCCGCTCTTCCACACGACAGGCACAGCGTGCACTGTTTCTCACAACACGTGCGTCTGAGCTCTATGAACGCAGAAAGCATCGACAGAGTTTGAGGAAATTTTTACTGCTATTGACATACGTATCTCTTTGTTTAAACTGTTATGTGTGCCTTCGGCTAGAGTCCTCATCAATCTAAACTACTAAAAGGTCCATAAATATTTCATGAATTTAGCTACACGTTTCAGGACAGACCACTGTATTGATAAATGCATCTTTGAGGTCACTCCTAATGTTGAATGGCTTGTCCTTGCAACCGAAGCAGTTTACTGATGTTGTTTCTGGTGTTACAAAATGACTGAAACCATGCATGAATGTGTTTCTCTCTACGTCTAAAATGTAATCCAATTCCTTTCTGATTTTTAGGTGTAAAGATAACAGCAGTGTACGCCACCAATTTAATTTCACAAAGTGTCTTTTTTATTTCATTCCATTTATGTGAATCCTTTCACTTCCATAGAAAAATGGTTAAAACAAAATTACTCCCTTGGGTAAACATAAAGGTAGACTTTCTTATTCCATCCAGACTTTAAGCCAGTCCCCTGGGGAAATAGACACAATCTAACAGTGTGTTTCCAAAATCTCTCAGGTCCATATTTGCTGTATAGTATTTACTTGTATAGCAACGTACTGTTTTCTAAAATGAAACCTTCATAGTCATTGAAGTTATGTAACTAAATGTGGATTAAATTTGTTGCAGTATTTTGAAGGACGTTATTTAAAACATTATTTATTACATTTTAGGCCTATTTCAGTATTTGAACTGTATGAATATTGAAATATGTATGAATATTGTTTTACACAGGACATACTGAGAGATTATAAATTATTTTAATGTATCTTTAAAACTACTTAACATGTCTATAACCAACTCAACTTTGAGGGCCTTTAATTGTGAAATGCAGCAATAACAACAACTAAACTGCAACAATGGTTACTATGACAACAATATCATTAAACGGAAGTAAATACATCAGAAACAAGGGTATTCTTCCAAACAAAAAAACTGTGTACTTAACAATTAAATGATAACTACACTTAACTGATAACTACATAATTAAGTTATAATGTACCATAAAAGATGCCTTTAAATTATTTAAAATCCATCTGATTGATAATTTTACTTGCAAAATGTTTTTAATAGACTGAGAAGAAACTTCTAAGATGTTTTCATGGCAAATGTAAAGACGCATAAAATTTCAGTTTAAATTAAAATAATACGTCGTACCAGTTGTAAATAAAGTATATCTACATGATTATTGAACTTAATCCACAAAGGCAGTGCTTGTTGTCAACAGATTGAGGCTGCATCCAATAATCCTGTCAGTGAGTTTATTGCCAAGGCGATAAGTGGTGTCTCTGAGCCTGATGTCAGAGCACCACGCCAGTGGAATGTTAATTTCCTGACATGTCTAGGGGGAAGACATCTCTCCTGTCAAAAAGGAACTTACATTTATTACACTAAAATAATGAAATATGTCTGGCTTTCTAGTATCGCAAGAAAATTACCAAAGAGAAAAGACAAAATAATAAAGAGGATATTTGATGTGAAAATAAACAATGCTTTTGTATTTACAGTATTTTTTTATTTCTTGACAATTGTATGGGGGGAGTGAGTGTCTCACCAGTCACAGGACTGCCCTAATGTTTGGGGCTCCCGAAAGACCTTATATTACATTCTATTCCATGTTCTCATTTTTGAAGGAATTTTGAGTCATGTTTCAATTATAAAACACCCTGTCAATCAAACTTTAATTTTTGGTCTCTCAGTAACTGACCATGCATATTCATGAAGAAAAAATATGAAACATGCTATTCTGCATTGTTTTTGCTAAATAAATAGTAATTAAAATTATTTAAAAATTGTTCACCAAATGAGTTGAATATATGTATTTTAACATGGGTGACATGCTATGCTGCACGTGTTTGACTCAAACCATGTACATTTACAAACAAGCAAGCAATAAACGCTTCACCTTGACTTTTCGTTTCTTGCTTTTATCCTTATTTCAACTCACTTTAGTTCCACACCTACAAGGTCACAAATATGCTATTATAAAGACAGCGGGAAGCAGAGAAGCCCAGAAAACAAGAGGTGAGAACAGGGGTGTCAAGCACAACATTTTTCAAGGGTACACAGTGTCTCCAAATCATAATCTAAGTAAACTGATTGTACAAATGACCGACCTGGAAAAACAAAACTGAGGGGGTACGAGCCCCCGGCCCTCCAGTTTGAAAGGGAACAACAGTCCTGTATCAAAGAACAGGCATAAAACAGGCCTCAAAATGCTCTGCAGCCTTTGGTTCATCACAAAAGTTATTCTTAATTTATTCCAGGTAAAATATTATTCTTGAAATCTTAATTTTTTTAAAAGAAAGAGGCCTGAAGGTACATCAGTGACTCGACATTTGGTACCAGTTACCTGTCTGGTCAGGTCTATTGCAAATGGTATATATAAATTTAGGTTCCCTTTGCTGAAAGTGTGTAGTTTGTGAAATGCCTGTCATATCCGTGTAAAGCAGTGAATCATTTGCTGAACTGCGGCATCATTTGTACGTACGCTGCTGAGAGTACTTGTGACAGACTTGCTCTCTCATGCCACTTTTTTGGACATGTAGAAGGTTTCAATGGGAATCAAGATGACTGCTGCCGTTAAATTCAAAATACAGAAATAGTGATAATGACAAGAACAGCTAAAGTGAAACAGCAAATGTATACTTATTATCAAGATGAAAATAGCTCTAGTTAAACAAAAAATAAACAAACACTTCAGAAGTTTGGTGCATCAGAACAGACCATTTGACTTGTCCTAATTTAACAGTATGTTAAACATTAAAGCACTTCTCTGTTTATTGTGCTTTAATATTGATGTGCTTTTTTGAGTGACCAGCTGGTAAGAGTTTTACCAGCAGAGCTTAGTTTACCATGGCTGAGTGAATATTTCATTAAATTGCTTCAGTTACATTTATATTTCATTTATGTTTCAAAAAATCCTGTCACTAAACGCATTTTTGCCTTCAGGTTTCATGAAATGGCTTGTTGAATTTCATTTTAGTGATTGTAGTGCTTTTCCTCAAGCGTATACTAAATAATTACACACCTGCAGTAGGCGGCACAGTGGTGTGGTGGTTAGCACTGTCACCTTGCACCTTCTGGCTCAGGGTTTGATTTCCGCCTTGGGTCTGTGTGCATGGAGCTTGCATGTTCTCCTTGTGCTTGGTGGGTTTTCTCCAGGTTCTCTGGTTTCCTGCCACTGTCCAAAGACATGTTGATTGGTGTGTCCAAATTGCCTGTGTGTGTGCGTGTGCGCCCTGTGGTGGGTTGGTGTCCTCTGCCCTGCACCCTATATGTTCTGAGATGGGCTCCAGGCTTCCCCATGACCCTTAACAGGATGAAGCAGTTTAGGAGAAGACTGACACCTGCTGTTAAAACACATTCCTTTCTTAGCTATAGATATTGTTTTACATGGCTTGTTCTTAGTCCCCCTGGACACAGTCTTTTCTGAAATGCCATATGTTGAAAGAAAAAAATACATTACTCTTCTATAATGCAATATTCAGTCTGGAAAGAATGTCTATGCATCATCTCAAGAGTCCTTTAGTTCAAACAAAAATGCTTTTCCTTCACTTAAAAACCTCTACATAAATACCAATTTAAAAAAGAAAGGGAAAAAAACCTCTGCAATAAAAAAGAGCTCAACAGAAAATATCCGGCTGGATGTTTTAATTAGTGTTACGCAAGCATGGATCACCTTGGAAGTAAACCCTGAGTAACTTTCCTGTGTTTATCTAGAGAGAACATTGGAGAGGTCTTCTGTCCTGAATGTATCTATGTGATTCTCTTTACCCTGGTAGTAATTGACAATAAGACTTTATGGTGACAAAATATTGATTTGTGGTGTTTATAAAGTTCTCTAAAAAGGAATTATCTATGATTTAGGATGTGAAAACAAAATCTCAACATTTTGTTTTGTAACCACACACACACACACACACACACACACACACACACACACACACACACCAATTTCTCTCTCAGTTCCTTGGCAATGGCTCTATAAACACACAACAACTGTAAACGACTATTTAAGTGTGATGATAATTAGACGACCTCAGCAGAAACAATGGAAATAAACCTACTTAAATTTTCAAACATACAGACTGTGTCTTTTAGAGTCTGGAAAATTAATTATTTATTTTTGTAAGAAGGTCCTCCAATAATATTCTACTTGTCTGTTTACAAGATTAATGTGGACTTTTATGTATTCTCTTTCAAGAGGAAGGACACCAATTGGGATGCCCATTGACAGAATGAATCAATATCTAATTACCACTAGCACAGAACGGTGGTTCAGCAGAGACAAAATGGTCTTTTTTATACAGCCAGGGCTCAATAGCATCTTGTAGATTATTTCTTCACCAGTCATTTGCATGCCCTGTTGTAATGATTCTCACTGTTAGAATCTATTACCATTTTTCTGAGAGTCAGCGGTTTTCAGTTGGAAGGGGGAGGGATTTATCTCGCACTAACCCATCAATCAGCTTAAGGTTCATTAGATTTATCCCACAAGGTAATAACATCCCTGCCAATGGTATGTTTCTCCTTAGAAATCAAATGTATATCCTGCACCACTTCCATTCTATACTTTTCCTCAAGGGAATGTTTTCTGAAGGCTGCCAATGATCTTAAAATAGTCTGTCTTCTACAGAACAGAAGACGGCTCCGATCTGGCAAATGCCAGCCTATCAACAGATAGTTGACTGTGCTTTCACCATTTAACGTTAGATATTATTTTAATGGACTGCACAGAGGCAGAATACCACACATCAGGAATAAATCTCTATGCACTTGAACCTGTGTTCAAATGCTGATGACTATCATAATTATGCATAAGCATAAATAAAATTTCCTAACTGTTAAAAAAAAAAAAAAAAAACATTTAAATGGTCAGATGTGCCAGCTACCTTAACTTGTCTTCAGGATGTTCATGTGAAATACATTTGACTGGTTTAACATCTATTTTTATTCTTTAAAAAAGGCTACATAATATGCTTTTAAGTATGCATTGAGCTGACTCGTTTACCAGTGTTCCAGGTGAAGTTTTGATACAATTTAAACAGATCAAAACTGACAAATAACACTGACTTACAATACAGTGTCACTGATGGGATATGAACTGGACCAACAGGTGGTCAGTTAAACTGGGTGACATGTAAATAGTGGACCCAGTCAGGATGAAGGGAATGCTAATTGTCTCAAAGTGTAATATAAGTGTAAAATCTTGTTTACAGTATTAGTGTTACACTAACCAATATGCATATAGGTTACTTGACCTGTAATAGGCATTTATTTTAAAGAAACAGATTAATTTATCTAATTGAACAGCACATTTAAAAACAGCATTATGATCCATGAATCTACAATATAGTGCAATATGTTAAAGCAAAAGTTATTATAGAAAATTAAACAAAGTCTTTCTATTTTAGTTTTCTCTTTTGTGGTGACATTGCTTTCTATAGCATGTATGCCACACAATTTTCTTTGACTGTTATAAATAAGAATAGTTAAGTGTAAATTCTATTGTATTTGTAAAACTGTAAGTATGTTAATACTTTAGTACATAATTATGACATCAAACTTGGACATGTGTCTATTTATGCATATCAAACAGCCAGTTACCTACGCAAAAAATATGTTGTATATTTTTGAATAGATGCAGTGTCAAATTACCACAACTGAAAATAAGAACAAAAACATAACACCAAAAGTAAAAAGAACAGTATTAAAAAATGCATTTAGAAGCTATTCAGTAAGCTGTGGAATATTTATGCATGTGTGCCACTTAAAATTTTTGCAGGCCAATGGCATCAGTTTCTCTTAGCGTGTAACACAACATATGCTGCTTATATAAATAAAACTTCTGTAAAGTCATGAGGGGATGCCAGGATAGCAGGTGCTGAGAAAGAGCACAACAGGTGAGGGTCAGTGTAGCGCTTCAGGGGCAACGTCTCAGCTGGCGCCATAATTAACTGAAAGCTAAAAACTGACCCGAATCTTTCAAACATCAGAAATTGGCCCTTGTTCGACGAGCTGGACGTGTTGGGTGTCTCGTCACGCCAAAGGAAGTGTGGTGTCCTCGGGATGAAAACACAGCACGCATAATAACGACGTGAAATGAGGCGATTTTCACACTTATCTGATAATCGTATTTTAGATAAGACCTTTACGGGGTGTGAACTTGCAGCTGACCCGCGTTACCCCTGGAAATGCACGAACGACTGTCACAGCATCCCAAGGTGGTACAGCTGCCCAGCTCTCTTGAGCTGCAGGCTGACGCATGTCTTGATTTAGCCGCAGGCGGGGTGGAACGGGAGCTTATTCTCCCCCGCTTTCCTGTCTTTCAGCGCCTGCGTGAGGTGATAAAGCGGGGACAGCACAGAGGACTCCCTGAGCTCCAGGACATCCTTCTTCCAGAGCCATGCTGTGGATCTCTGCTCAGCTCCAATACATTACTCAGCTGCTTCTTGTTGATCTGTGCGAATTCCGCCGCTGTCGCCCAGCGCCACCCTGCTTCTCGAGGGAAGCTACATGTGTGGGAAAACTCCTTTGTTAATGCGTGTTAATAAATAGCTGAAATTATGGCTTCAAAACACATGGCAAAACTATCAGTCAGACCTGTGATTATGCGGCATTGCCCTTCTGAGGATTATTATCGGTGGAATTCTTATGCTATTAGCCGGACCACTTTAAATATGTTTCAGAAGTGTAAGTGTAACAATTTGGGAGAAAGGTGAGGTCTAAATGCGGTCAAAGAGGGTTTATTACAGAAGTAGACAGGATTATACAGGGAATCTTACAACAAACCATGAACACTACACACTACAATAACAGGCAGGGGACCAGCAGAACCAGAGAGGTTAAATAAGAACAGAAAGGAGATAGAACACAGGTGGATACCACTACTGACATTACCTCAGTGACTCAACAAAGGATCAGACACAGAGAAGCATGACACCAAAAGGGCACAGAGAATATGACAGGCCTGGGTGTGACAGTACCCAAAACCATATGTGCCTTGTCTTTGATTCCATTGCCTACATTGTAACCCTGTTTGCACCTGTTTTCGACACTTAATACACCCCCCTTACTGCATTTGGACCTTGCCTCTTGCAAATCATTACAATAAACATTTAAATAATTCTTTTAATGCATACGCACAAAATACTAAATAGGACTAATACTGCTCGTAAACTAAACTGATAACATACAATGGAACATGTTTTTGATTCAGTCACTTTCTTTCTGGGTTGTGGGTGAATGGTGCCTACCTCATGCACAGGGTATAGTTTGTTCAGGACCATAATGCATTGTAGGATTAACACGTACACTCACATACACACAAGGCAATTTAGTGTCCAGTCCACCAAACCCAAGCCTTTGAACCGTGGTATCAAGTGTAAGCGTTCAGAGTGAGCTCACAGTTGACTCTAAAGAACATACTCCATGCATACATTCACACACACACACACAGCTAAGAATAGGATTCTAACCTACGGCCCTGGAGATGTGATGGCAAAGTCACTGAGTCACATTGTGGAAAAAAATATTTCATATATGAAGTAGTTATATTATTGTCAAAATAATTCAATAGTTCAAAATTGGTTTCATCATGGATTTTAAAAGATCTCAGCCAACTTTATTTTTTGAAGATAAGAGCAGGAGGACAGACATTATCAGTGACTGACTTTTGTCCATTGGAAAGAACATAAAGTTCAAATATTCTCTTTGCCAGGATAAAACTAGATATAGTAATTTTGGAAAGGTCAGTGAAGGTGAGGTCAGTGACCCATCTGTCAGCTGCTAAAACTAAACTAGATATGAGGTGAGCAATTTTTCTACTTGCCACACTATACATACTGCCTAAGTTGATCTCTTGTGTATATAAATCTTCCACATTGGTCCAGGGGAATTAGGTTGAGGTTGTGTAATAATTATTTGTCTTAGCAACATAGATCGATAGATGTGTTTTTGCCCATTATTGAGATATTGCATTTTCAGCTTTATATGTGCTTGGTTAGTCATATTACAGAAGGGTGGCTCATTTTTCAGCTGAAGTTTTGTTTGTTTTTGTGTGTGTGTGTGTGTGTGTGTGTGTGTGTAATTATGTCACTTCAAAGCATTGTCAATGAGTTGAATCCTAGGAAAGCCGTGCCAGTTTAAAGTTCTCTTAAACTGATTTGTGAATTACATTTTGTGTTGTGTCTTTTCTATTTTTAGTTTTTCCCTCATCTATTAATATTTAATTCCAAATGATGATAAAACTTATACTGAGCGAGTTTTTAAGGAACATCAAAGAAACTGAAACAACTGGTTTTCTATTCACCACAAAGATCAGCGTTCACTTGTCCTGTGAATCTGATTATCAATTGATATGCGTAATCTTCCACATAATCATTACAAGAAAAAACGTAGTAAATACCTTATGTCATTATGCAGAAAAAGGTGATACAATATCCAAAACTCCTGCTGTGTGTTTTCGAACAACCTGAATATGGCGACTTGTTATCGAGATTTCAGCATTGCATTCTACCCAGTAAGCATTGCCAGGTTGGCAGAATTCATGTTTACAAACACAAACACATGCTGACTCACTGCAGACATCAATTAATAACACACCTCCTACTACACAATCACACACCTTCTGGAATCTAAATCGCTACAGTGTTAGTGTCATCTGTAACTTGTTAAAAGCCGCGTTCTCCTTGCAGTCAGTGAAGTCCTGTTTTTATTGTGGTAATTCCACGCTTTGGTTTTCCTGTCCTTCTGTTGTTCCAGTCCTCTTCTTTACCTTTGTTTGTCTTGTGTGTTTATGCGGTGACCTATTTTTCCCTCGTTTCCCACCTTTGCCATGATGCACCATTCAGGATGTGTCCTTACTGCTTGTTTTACTGTGTTCTCAGTTTTGGCTTTCAGTTTCAAACACTTGGGTGAATTAAATGTGTTCTCCACACTTGAATCCAATTAAAAAATTCCTTAGTATTCATTACAAGCAATTAGAATCAAAGACCAATGATATTCATAAAAAAAAACATAATTATCGGCCAAAAAACGTTTCATGTACGTAGTGGGTAAAATAAGTTTATGTTATTTGCACAAACTGGGCAGCATGGTGTCGCCTCGCACCGCTGGGACTGGGATTCGATTCTCGCCTTGAGTTTGTGTGCATGGAGTTTGCATGTCCTCCCACTGTCCAAAAGCGTGCTGGTTAGGCCAGCTGGCGTTTCCAAATTGCCTGTACTGTGTGAGTGCCCATCACATGTGCATGCTTGTGCCCTCTGATGGTTTGGCACCCTGTCCAGGGTGGTCTCCAGCCCTGTGCCCCGAGTCTCCTGGGATGGACTCCAGACCTCCTGTGACCCTAAATGGGATAAAGCGGTGTAGTGAATGAATGAATATTTGTACACATTTTTAAGAAAGAAAAAACAAAAAAAAAAAGACAATTTTTAAAATTTCTTCCACTATTACAACTGCCATTGGATCAATAAGCAGTAAGTGTTATGATCTTCTAATGGTCTGTAATTGTGTTCTTTCCCAACAAAGGACAGTGCTGTAATGTCTGTGCATTTACTCCTTTTGTCTCCTGACGCCTTGCTCACCTGCTCAGGTGGCATTGTGAGGCATTAGCTAGCCCATTCCTCTTGTCCCAGCGCCCCACTTGCCATTTCTGCACTTCCCTTGCATGCTTAGTTACATAATTTATCCTAGTGATAACAGTAACTAAAAATAAATAAATAAATTCCTTCACAGCATGTACACCATAGACTGCTGGCCACATTCCTTTATTCCACATTATTCCACATTCCTTTATTCCATTTCAGATTACACTATTGAACTCTGCAATATCAAAGCAACCTTGATCTCTATCCCATTCTCAGTGGATTACAGTACAATGAAAGCAAACCATTCACTCCTTTTGCCTACTCATTTGTCCCTTTATTGAACATCTAAGGAAAGCAGCTGCTTTCTACATAACAGTACTGATGCTGACATTAGAGATAGAGACAACCTCTCAGTCATTCTCTTCAACTGCAACCTCATGGTTTGCATAACATGGGCAAAATATGTCAAGCAAGCAATTGTGGAGGTTTTCTTTCAGTTAATTTAAATCTAAAATCCTCACCATTTCTTTTATAGTAAATTATTATTCCCAGAGGCACATGATTCTCTGCATTTAACCCACCCTTTGGGAGGAGCAATGGAGAACCTGGGGCGATGGAATTTTAGTGAGTGTTTTGCTCAAGGACACACCTCTCTAGGAAGGGTTTTGAACCACAAGACTTCCACATCCCAGCCTGATGTTCTACCCATTGATCCATCAGGCTGCAAATAATAATAATAAGAACAACAACAACAACAACAACAATTATAGGTGAAAAGAAACTGAAAATCTTCCACTGAAAAACTAATAAAATATGAAGTCTTTCAAAGAACCAATTTTCAGTGAATGTAACTTGCCTTCAACAGGAAGATAAGGCATGCATGAGAACACAAGGGTAATGCCTACAGTTATATCTAGTATTTTCATTACTTTTTAAAATCTGACCACGACCAGTGATGATGGTCTAACTGTCCCGACAGTCACTGTGTGATGGTTTAAAAAAAAATAAATAAAAATAATAATAATAATAGGCAAATAAACCAGTCACCGACTGATAGCACACAATAATCCTGGAGTTTCAAATCCTCATGTCAAATTCCTGCTTACCCTCTACTACTGGCATGTTTTCATATTTAATATTTGTTTACACCTTGATTTTTCAGTACTAAAAAGCAAGTGCTAATTATCAGGTGATTGGACTGTCAGATCATTCAATTCAATTCAATTTAATTTAATTATAGCGCCTTTTACAACGAGGTGCCTCAAAGCACTTTACAGAAGAAATTGCTGATCTTACAGTTACAGCAATCATGGGCAGAGCCTTATAAAGTTTATTTCCATATAATCTTAATGAACGGGGCTCCGGTTTCCTCCCACAGTCCAAAAACATGCAGGTTAGGTTGATTGGTGTGTCCAAATTGCCCGTAGTGTGTGTG
>JABJVR010003861.1:0-15424 GCA_025773905.1 Chitala chitala
AAGCACAGGGAGAACATGCAAACTCCACGCACACAAACCCAAGGCAGGAATTGAACCCCAGGCCTGGAGGTGCGCAGTGACAGTGCTAACCACCACGCCTATATATATATATATATATATATATATATATTATACACAGCATACTGTCTGTAACAGAAATGAAAAAGGTTTCTCTTTAAAATAATTAAAAACTGCAGTAGTGTGATTGCTTACTACTGTTTTTGTGATAGAGAACAAATCATACAATCTATGTAAAACATGGCAGAAATGTGCACCTGTAAATCTATTTCTTAGGTAAGAGGAGGTGCTTCCTAGCACAGTACTTTGTGGTATTTTTGCAGGTTTCTTACAACCTAATTGCTAATCAAAGGCCAATTACATTTGAGGCAGGTACGGCGCAAAACATGGTGAGCAGATGTATGCCTTAAAGAAAACGGAGCAGGGACAGAATCTGAAAGCAAGAATGGAATCATAGAACCCCAGAAAAATGTACTTCTAAAGTGCAGCATACTACATTGGGAGAGCTATGCAAATTTTCAATTTATCACTGGGACATATGCCATTTACTCTTTTAAAACTCAGAATCTTAAAAGCATGTCTGCAAAAAAAGGAGCATTTCCATTAATACCTTATAAAAAAGGAACACACCACTAGTGCACATCTGTGTGTACGCTTGTGAAGGAGGGAGTGTGTGGGAATATTTGCGGACGTGTGTGTCCTTGTGAGAGGGAACGTGCGAGAGTGCCCGTGTGCGAATCCCACAAGTGGAAGCTCAGCAGCACTTGCCATGCAAAGCTGTCGTCCACCCCCCTGCTTCGTCTGCTCACACACAATGGGTAGGAACATTTTCCCAGGCGCTCTGCTTGGCGTGACATTGGGAGACAGGGGCCTGCCGGCTGGCCCGCATTGATGGGCCATGACCTCTGACCCCCCGTGCTCAGCCTGCTCCCGCACTTGCCGCCGGGCTAAGATGGGAGAAAGAGCCGCGCTCCAACGAGCCAATCCCTCCCTCGCCATCAATATTCTCAGTCGAAAACAAGGTTACTTTCACAGCTGCACGGGAGTGGGCTGTATTCAACTCTGACACTTTCGTGCACCGTGCATTTGGCATTTTTAATGATTTGAATTTTATCACATTCTTAACATTTCAATAGTAGTGACAGAAAGGCAAATCAATAGAGTTACTGGCATAAGTATGCATGATCAATGCAAATAAAGCACCACACAGGAACACCTGCACTGCCATGCAACCCTCGCATCAATATCCTAGTTAATTTTATACTGTTTGTGTAACTTCTTCTGGTAAGGGCTATACTGTGCATACAAGACTCCTAGTAGGTGAGAGGACACAGACCAACTGCAACCTTGATTTTACAGTGCATTAAAACAGAGGCTGCTGTAGGATAAAATTATCTAATATATTGCTGTGCAATCATAGTTATTTTCTTAAATGCTGTTATAGCATACCAGATGTTTACAACACATAAGTGAACTTTGTGTAGGGAAAAGACGAGGGATTGAAGAATTGGAGTTTGAATCAGCATGGGCATATTCTGTGGGAAAACCTTGATGGTACAATATACCGGTGCCAGTTGTTTTTATTCTTTCCATAATCCTAAAAAGGTATGTTTATATATTCAGGATGTTAAAATGACAGATCCTTAAAATTCTCTTTGCGCCACAATTTAGCTGGGATTAGGGGGAGTTATGCAATATTATCTTCATTATTCCATATAGGCATTCATGGCTTAGAAGCGCTAATTCCCACTATTTCCTACTTGTATATTTGTAATTAAGCCACGTTGTTTTTTTCAGTGGTTTAGTGTGAAAACAAAACACGCTTGTGTATTTTGTAGTTCGCTGTACAATCCTGTATTGTCCAGGAGCCTTGACTAATAGTTTGGAAGCAAGCTACCAAGTGAGTAAATGACAGTAACAGTGCAGTGAGCAGGCTGTTTGGAGGTGTACATCGGTGCTAGAAGGGACTCTCAGGCATTGTGCTCAGCTCTGGAATTTAAAAGCAAGCTGAAGCCCTAGCTCTGCTCAGGCATGTTGAGCCACGCTGCTGGCTGTTGGGCTCTGTTATATGAACATCTGAAGGAACACGTGTGGCAGCATCACCCGTAACCAAAAAAGCAGTGAGCGCAGCCAAGCAGCTCTGTGCTCCATGTGCTGCGTTCTGACAATATAAACGCTTCCTAATGTAAACATGGTCTGTGCTAGAACGCGTAGGACAGACAAAAGGTCGTGTACGTGCTCCTGTAATTTGTATGAAAATATAATTTTAAACACGGAAACAAACAAAGATAAAACTGGTGTCAAAACTATTTTTAAATGCTGATTGCGGTAATTAATTGGCAGGGAATATCCGTTGTTGTGCAACTGCAGTAGCCGGTTTGCACTACAGGGTCTCTCCAGCCAGCAGGCTCTGTTGTTGTTATAAACAGAAATGACTGTCTGAGTTTTACCGCATAGCATCAAGTCTTGTGTAAGAGAACCAAAATATCCTGTGCACAGTAAAGGAGCCGCGTGTCTAATCAGGATTTTTGCTCATTGTGCTTCATGTTTTTGTTATACCTAATGACATGGAGGCTGACAGTGCAGTGTTCCCTTTTAGTTGTTGTTAATTTGGGTGAAATTTGAAGTGGCTAATCTGAAGGAAAAGACTTGGCGGGGGGGGGGTGGCTTATGTGGTGCACAGGGACAGCGAAGGCAGTGGTAGAAGGGACAATCCACTGAGGCAGGAGGGCTTTCTTTACAAGGTTAACTAAGGGCTTGGCCAGTTGATATCCACGTCACTGCTTGTGATGCTCGTTCAGAACAGACTCAAAGTGTCAGCAAATTCCAGACGTGAAACTGAAACCTACGTGCATTGTTGCATATTTGTTTGGGATTTTCTTTTTTTATGCTATGGTCAGTAAGTGACAGCATGCTTGACTAGTTTTCGTGTGTTCTTAAATTAGAAATGACTTTGGTAGAATGAGTAAACATCAACAAGAATAGTTTTAGCCCAAGATGTGACATGAAAGCACACCTCATTTCTGCTAAATCTTTATCTTACTACCATGGGTTTTACTGTTTGTTTTTACCCTTACTTATATCCTTAACTAATAATAACTCGTGTTTGCATAACAATTGCTCTTTCATTGTTTACATATAAGCTTTTAGCAACATTCCTGACAAATTAAATCCATGGTTTTTGCACCTTAAAAACAAACACAGTAAAAGTCATGCAAGTCTATCAATAAAAATACAATGAAAGAACATTTGTTGACAGTTGGTAAAATATGTTGGTAAGCTTGTAATCAAGGAACTTGGACAGGTGCGTTTTTGACTCTGTTCAAACTGGCCTGTCCGCATTGGCCACGTTCCACAGGCGAAGTGCGTCACCCAGGAGACGAATGTCCTGTTTACATTCTGGAGTTTGTCTTTAAAAGTACACTGGGATAACACACTAGTGCAGCTCTTGACAGCTAGCAAGGGAAAAATGTAGAACTGGCAGTAAAGTCTGGGGCCTTTTTAAAGGAACACAAACATTACTTTATGGATATAAACCTGGGCTCATATTCTTTATTGTCTGTGTGAGAGGCTTAAAATTCTCCACCTGAAAAACATTTGTGTTTGGATTATCTTGACCAGTTGACAGTAAACATAAAAGAAATGTAACTTTGAAAAGTTCAGTTATCTGCAGAGACCATTTTTACTGTTGAATAGAACAGTGCAAAAATTAGCACCTGCAGTGTAGGGTCCATCGCATTATCATTACTGCATCATGTGCTTATTCCTCACTATTTTATGCTACTGCTTGCACTTTGTTGCATTCTTATGTCTTGCATCTAACTGTACAATGGCCATTGTCATTTGTACCTAACAGTATGTTTCCTGTGTAAAGGTGGAGTAAAAATTATAGTACACCTGTTGTATATGGCAAATAATTTTGTGACCTTTCAAGGTATGTTACATGGTTTTATCTAATATATAATGCATATAAATATACAACTTCTGTGCAAACTTGTATATTAAAAAACTAACCAACTACTAGTGTAATAAATTAGCACACTAAAGTCTTAAATAGAGGATAATTTTGTCTGGTCATTTAACCGAACTGAAGTCCACACAGCAATCAGCCATTCAAAACAGATGTATTGGTTTGCAACAGTCACCAGTTAAAATTCACAGAATTTATCCTTACAGTACATTAACATGTAGAAAGCTGTCAATAGATTAGACTAAGTTGGCAAAGGGTAAAAAAGGAGGTACTTTGAGAATGTTATCAAATGGCATTTCTGTCAGGCCTGGTCAATGTCAATCAATAGGTTTGAATACTTATTAACAAAACACTGTATAAGTATTACGTTTATTAATTTGACTGAAGTCTTGAAAATTTTATTTTAAAAATAAATTAGAACAGATTATGCTACTAAATTAAACTAAGAATCTTAAATTGTCACCTGTGACTGTTTTTATAGAAAATCACATTATATATGGATATCTACTTCATAATTAAGGTTTTGAAAGACAGAAAAGTAGACAGCAGACCACATAAACATAAAAATACATTTGGGAAATCTGGACATTTTTAAATATGTGCATCAAATATAACTTTTTTCTGTTGTTTTTAAATGAATATGTTTAGAAGAGTTATACAACTGCTTATACATAATATTCTTCAGCTTTTTCATAGTCTTTTTGTAGTTAGTAAAATACTGTATAGGCCAAAGGTTTTGGTGCAGCTCATTTCTATTGTTAATCGAACCTTAATGTTAATTAAACATTATTGACTTTTTAAGTAGAATTTTTGTGCCAATCCAGAAATTCTAAGCAAGCTTTGTTTGTTTTTAATAAGAGTTTAACAAGCATGTTGAAATCTTCCTGTTTTAATATACCAGTTATGGTATATTTTTAATGACCACTTAATTAAACATTCCTTAATGGCACCTGTTTCTGCTGTTCATTAATTATTACAATTTGAATACAAATGATTACTGGGTTGAATTAAACAGCATGCTAAATTATCCAGATTTTCTGCTCTGATTCTGCAGTTAGAGCAACACTATAATGTGAGATTCATATTTTTGTTACAGATCTTAAAGCAGAAGCCTCATTTTTAACTTTCTTTGTAACGCTATTACTTTCAATGGAGACAACTAAGAACAGACAGATGCAAATGAATAGGAAGAATGAAGAGCAACTAAATCTAACTGATATTTAATTAAGATAGTGGTGAAATTAAAATGAATGTATTGCTTGGAAGAAAAACCTGCAACCACTTAGCCCCTCCAGGACCATGCTTTGATACCCCTGGTATAAGCCATTTACAAATATGTTATGGCTTGGTTCACTCTTGTCTTGCAAGGCATTTATTTTGGGGCATACGAATAGAGGTACAGTAAATAAGACACGCTGTTAAATAAATAAATACAGTAACCACCCATTCACCAATCTAATCAAACATTCTTAGACACCTTCTGGGCAAAAATACAAGTTGAGCTCTTGTTTGTGAGTGTAAATACAATCAGTTTGAAGCTTGATTTTGAAATATATACGTGACTGATGTGTAAAACTGGACTACTTGTACTGTTGGACACGGTAGGTTATGCCACTGGCTTGTCTTATAGTAAGCGTCGCCCATTTTGAGTTGGGCTTGCATCGCGCCGTGGTCGCGCGCTCAGCGGCAGGGGGAGCCGCGGCACGCGCGGGCGCGCTGCTGTAATCGGATCCCCTTCCTGTGGGACGGAGGGAGGATACGGGGGGGCAGCTCAGCGCACTGACAAAATGGCGGCTGCACAAGCTCACGGTTTTCCTTCCAAAAAGCTGCAAACGCCGTGAATCCCGCTAGCCTTACAGCTCGTTTTCTCGTTCGCTCCGTTGCACTTTACGTCCGCGAGGTGAGTGCGTGCACGGTTCCCCTGTTTTCAGGTTCGTCGGCGATCGTCGCGTTTGTGCAACCAGCCGCCGCTTCTGTTTCGCTTGCTGTGCCTGCGTGGAGAAAAGGGTTGCGTTTAGGATTTTTTAAAAACCAAATGCCGACCCGTTGACAAAGTAAGTCTGTTTCTCGCAAAAGTAGAGTGAGGTGTGTGTGAGCCGGCGCCGTGGAGCCGATGGAGCGGAGTTTTGGTGCTGCGGACGGTTCGCCGTTTGTTGTGGCTGCGGAGTCCGCGCAGTAAAAACAGTGTGTCGGTTTATGAAGCTCCCCATGCAGTGTCCTGAATTTAAAACGCGTTTCAACGCAGCAAACTTGGCGTGTGGCTGCTGGATAATTAGTGGGTTTGGGTGTAGCTGTTAAACGCAGCCCCGGGGAGCAGGTACCACACGGAACTAACCGCCGACGGTATCGGTCTGACTCGTTTAGTTTTCAGTAGTTTTGTTAGTGCGAAAATCAGCCCCACCATGGTCCACCTGGCGGGTTAAAATTTTGGACGGGCTCCGCAACGTTAAATGTCTAAAAGGTTAAGCCAGGCGGGCCTCGAGCTCACTTTAAAGCAGCCGGTCTGTTAAGGTGCTTAAGGTGGTGGCGTCTTTACTGGCCAAGTCTGTTTTGGTTTTAGATGGAACATTAAATATACGTCTTATTAGCCATTTCCAAACAATGTGTGAATGCAGTGCTGCCCTACGTGGTGTTTGTAATCTAGATATGGTTACTCTAAAGTTAAGATCGCGATTGCATCTAAATAAGAAAATTAAAATTTAGCTCGGTACGTGTTTTTAATGCTGTACCTGTAATGAGCTGTAATGTAAAACACAAATTTACTTTAAGAGCGTTAATAAATTCTTGATGGTTTCACTTTATCTGATGGCTCACTACCTAAATTTTATTTTTGTACTTAATATTGTAAACATTCTGTTTGAGTATGATGGTGACTAATTGGGCTGTACGGTTAATTTAATTGGACGAAATAGTTTAACGATTGAAGTTTGTCTTTGCAGAGAATTGGAAGCTACACACACCAAAGAGAGAGAGGAGAGACACAGCAGGTCAGCTGCCCTGGAGTAAGCCGTGAGTTACACGTAGTTCTTAAACCTTTATTTTGCGTTATCTGCATGTCTGCAGTTAAAGCTACAGCTCCCCTTTCGTTTTGTATGAAGGCTGTGTGTGCTGTACTTTTACTAGCAAAAACTAATTTGCTATAACTGTTGCAAGCGTCTGCAGTTTGGTTTAAACTGAAATGGCTTTAAATGCTGAGTCAGTCACAGCATTTATGAACTTTAATGAAACCTAGGGTCTCCCTTTTTCTGTTTGTGTCTTTTTATTGTAATACAGTTTGCCGGTCTGAATAGGCCAAACAATGGCCAACTCACCCCCACCCCCACAGTTAGATGTGTGCTGTGCCAGTGTAAAATACAGCCTGCAAAATGCCTGTGTGTTTGCGTAAGAATGGTTGGTTGTTTAAGCATTTTGTGTAGTCCTCCTAAAACTGTCAGATGCTGAAGGTGAAACAAGGTGTGGACACTTGATTGCTTAGTCAAACAATGCTTTCTTAATGAGATAAATTGGTTTAATCTGTATTAGGCATCGCTTTGGTTATAGTTTCATCAAGTGTACCATATATGGCTTAACTTTCTACTCTACCATAGAATACAGGGTTTTTACTAAATATTTAGGGCTCCACTTGGACCTGGAAGTTGTACTTGGAAAAAGTACAAAGTTGAAGTTGTCCAGGCAGCTTTGTTGTCTTGTGAAGTAGTAGTAACTAACAACTTCTGTTATGTCTTGTGCTTATAGTAGGGGGTTATCTAATTACGTATGCTGTGAAATACAGAATAACTGAGAAGATTTCTTAAATGGAATGTGTAAAATTGGTATAATAGCATGATTTGTTTTCAACTCTTGAATTGGTACATAGCATGCCATTTAACTTAATTTTATTATGCCTTTATCGTAATATATTAACTTTAGCAAGAAATTGTGTAATGTGGTGTGTAGTGTTAAATGTGGGGTATTTTGAAGCATGGAGTATAAATATGCAACACCATGTTTGCCATAGTTTGTTGTAAGTACGTCGTCACTACAGTTTTCAGTACTTTATTGCAGGTGCTGTGCTGATAGTTTATTTACATAGAGACCTCACGAACATGCTAGACACAAAGAAAATTCCCAGTACAGATAAGTGGCACATAAAAGCTTACAATGTCTGGACTTTAGGCAGAAACCTTTGGCATTTTTTTGTTTATACTTTGAGTATTATGTAATCCCAATTTTTTTTTTTTTTTTTTTTTTTTTTTTTAAACAACTCTTCTCTTGCATTAATCAGGGATAATATTGTGTTGATGTTGGGCATTTGAAATATTCAGAACTGTGACCTGCAGGTGTTTTGGGTGTATATTTTTGAGTAATAAGTGAATTTAAGACTTTTTATGCACAGGCTGCATATGTGAACATGTCTGCATTTAGTGCTTTGGTGTTTAGGAACTTGTATTTTATTTCAGTTAAGACCACTACATGTTATGGTTTTGACTGGGGGTGTCACCTGTTCTCTTTGTATCAAACTCATAAACAGATGTCTCTGTGCAAGGCACTTTTGTAGCCATCTGGTTAGGCACTTAACTCTGAGACGTGGACTGGGGAAGTGGGATGATTTTTGATACTCTGTCATTTTGTGTACTCAGTGCTAGTACAGGAAAGGCTGTGTAATGGGGACATGGTGTTTGCCCAAATGGACCCTGCTTTATTTAGTCTACAGACCCCTCAATGTTTCTGTTTAGTGACCCCCCTGCCCCCCCCCCCCCCAGAACATTGTGTGTTGGCCTTTATAACTGTGGTGAAGTAAGCTTCTCTTACATTGCTTTAAGGCTAAATTGCGCTGATCAAAATTCTGGGCACTTGCTCAGTGGAGGCAGTTAAAATGGCTGTACTAATAAGAAGATTTTAGAATCGTAAAATTCTGTAGGTATTTTCATTTATGTATTTCCATTTTATAACTCTTGTAGAAGTTCCTGCATTACTATCTTTTTTTTATAGTTTAGTCTTTTAGGAAGGAGTCTGTTGTGCAGGGTACATAAAATAAAACAATGTATACATTTCTGGATAAAAATATATCTTTAGACCTAGTAACTCAATGTTCCACATAATTCAACATAATTCAATGCTTATCTGTGTAACAGGGTAAAATTTCAACAGTGACTAACCCATGTTTTCAAATTACTGGATTTTAAAAACTGACACAAGGGTTAAATGTATGTTACTAATGTGCAGTATTTATACTTCTGAAATTGTTGTTGATACATCGTACACCACTTGTATTTTATAGGTGTGTGCATTTTTATGCAAAATATACTTGTAAAGGCGAAACATGCACGGTGCCTCAGTAGCATCGTGTTTGTATAGACAAATGAAGTGCAAGTATTGCATTCCATCTACATTTACTTTGTTTTGTTTGTTTGGTCATGGTCGAAGCTTTTACTGGGATGTTTGGAGTCAAAGTGCATTATGGGCAGGAATACAGATCACTTTACCGCTTTTTTTCACATATTCATTCAGTTGTTAAAAATGCTTACTGATCATCAGTTCATCTACGTTCTGTGTGACCTTCAACAAAGTGGAGAGAGGCTAAGCAGGTGAAATGACACCGAAAATAAACACAGACCCCATAAACGTTTGCAGGTTTGTGTGTACAGAGCAAGTGTGTGGTAAGTGTAAGAAGCCTGCTGAGATCTTGACACTACGTGATATCGCTGCATTGTCTTGCAGTGTTTTCTTCAAAATTGTCATGCAGAATACTTTTTACTGCTTTTCCTTTTTACAAAGGGACACAGTCAAATCATCTAAAATTGTGGATGAAAATGTTTTTTGCTGCTAATTAAGATGACTACTAGGTTACTAGGTGTTTTAAAACATCGGGCACAAAGTTTTTCTGTCAACCATGGTAGTATGCCCCTTTAAATTGTGAAAGTATGGATAAAATTTACTGATGACTGCATATGTACTTTGGTTTTAATAAAACAGATTTGTTTGAAAAATCTGCTTGTGTTCCTTGAGGGCTCCTGTATTTTCTGTTTTGATACAAAATTTTAATGGTGAACAGTTGGGTTTTTTTTTTTTTTAAGGTGGTTTTAAATGTGGGCTTTAGATTCTCTAGTGAATGGTTTTATTTATGCTGGTATTTGAGTTTAAATGACTAAGTGAAAATTGTTGCCAGTTCATATAGCCTTACTGGGAATTAAATGCCTGCTTTTTAAAATCTAGTTAAATTATTTAAGAACTTGTGGTGCTTTGGTAGAACACATTACAGAATTTTCTCAGTGTTCCAGCTAGTACTGCGGAGTTATGGGGTTTTTTGTTATGATAATTGGCTGTGGATATAATGTTTTCCTCAAACATAGACAGGCCGCAAGCATTATCACCTATCACTTAGGTCAGCACAACAACCAATCATGCTGCATGTTGTAAAGTTAACTTCATTCAGAGGGTTAAGTTGTAAACATTAACAGTATGATTGCCTGTGAGAGAAAATAACTGAGTTAATACCAAAGACAGGGAAACGCGCTTTGGAAGTGGTTTGGTTATCACACGTCAAGCCAGATACATTGCGTACTGCATTTGTTTGTGGATGTGCCAAGAGACTGTCAATGTGGCATTGGCAGTCTCTTGGCACTTTTATTAGACAAATAGAAGTACGTTTGCACTTTTACCATCCTAATGTAATGAGTGCAATTTTTATTAAACTATATATTTTTTTTGATAGCTTTTTTGTAGAGTATTTGTGTATAGTCTGATTGAGCAATATAGTTATAAAAATCCTTTTTCATGCTCTAGTAGAAAGGTTCTTTAAAAACTGAAATGGTAATATGAAGTTCTGTAGCACAATGAATTTTTTTTTTTTTTTTTTTTTATATTGAACAATTTTATATATGTTCTGGTCATGTGCCAGAGCTAGAGGTGGGTGATGGCACACTGCTATGTTAAATCCTATAAAGTTTTGTTCAGTTCCTGTAGACATCTTTTAAACTTTTAACTGAAGGCCATGTAAAAATATACATGTAGCATTGCATCTGATATTTAACAAATCAATAATTTTCATATGAGGAACAAAAGGATTCACAAATATGTAACTGCAGTGCTTCATTAGACCTTCCAGAAAATTTGTATTAAGCTTTGGGTGTAAAAACACTGGTAAGATATGCAGTGTTGATTTTTGTAAGTTGTCTGAAAACTACAATATTAAATTAACAGGTAGGTAGACTATTTCAGTTAAATACTGCTCTGTATATGAAATGCCATTGTGACACTTATACACTGCTACCAGAGCTTGAATAAAGTTGAATGCTTACATTTGGCTGTGTACAGGCGATTCTTTCCTGTACCTTGTCACTACCTTCATTTAATGATCAGTGATGGACAGTTTTATGGCCTGTATGAAAGGATTCTTTTAGCTACTCATAAACTGTGGATTAAAATGCAAGTTGCTTAATATAATGACAAAGCTTAAATGTTAAGTCTCAAACTTGTTCATGAGGATTACTTGTGGGAGGAGTTTTGACTTTTGTATGTGAATTCATGACGGCATGTTCTAAATTTGTCCTTTTAAGATGTAAACGTTCAAATATTTTGAGGCTTGGTCAATGATAAGCATTTCCTTGTAATTTTGGTTTCATTTTTACCGAGGAGTGTACTGCTTTTCAGCTGGAAAGGAAAATTGGTTCGTTTTGCATTGATTTGTTTACAGTTTCAGACTCTATCCCCAGTCTAAAATGAGGCATACCTATACCTGAATTTTAAAATATGTAACACTCACTTGTACAGGATGCACAATCATGCATTTTATGTCTATGGAGTGGAAACCACCAATATGTGACTCTTATTCCAGATTTATATATTTATTTTATACATTTATCTTATTTTAATTTTGAGAAATGTGCCTAATGTTCCATCTGCTTTGCAGCCCAACTAAAATTGTTTTAAAGGAATTTCAGCATATTTAAAAAAATTGATTCTCAAGAACATTTGCTTGTTTTGACAAGGAAAAAATGGGTTTGTTTTGATGCAGTGTATTTGTATCTGAAGTTTCCCTTGGCAATTATTTTGTGTGTGGATTATACAAGTACCTCAAGATTATTATTTTTTTTAACCTGACAGTATGGAGTGATAGCTCAATGGATAACGCATCATAATGCTTTTAGGCCACTGATATTTTAAAGTTTCACAAAAGTAACTTTCTGTTGTCATTCAGGAAAAAAAAAATTACCCATAAGATCTTCAGCTGTCAGTTTATTACTTGAATCATAGATTGTTCATATGACCTTTAAGATGTGAAATGAACTTGTGTTCTAGTCATAGTTGTTAAAATATTAGAACATAAACTTTAATGTGGTTCTATTGCTTAGCTCTCAGTTTTTGTAACTTTTTATTTTTATATAATTTTGTTGTATTTTTACTACTGTTAAATGGAAAGGACAGACTGTTGGCTCAATGGGTAAAACATCAGGCTGGGATGCAGGACACTCCTGGTTCGAAGCCCAGCCGCCAGGTGTGTCCTTGAGCAGGACACCTAGCACTAGCTCATTGTAACATGTATGTGAAATGTAAGTTGCTTTGGATAAAAGCATCCGCTAAATGAATAAACGTAAAAGGATAGCCTTAATGTGTGTATATTCATACTTCTATTTCTATACATATACAGTATCTAATCAATGGTTTGACCCTAGGCATGATGTATGATCAGTCGCCTCACAAAGTTTTTGCCAGTGTGTTAAGTGTATCAGTTTCCTATGAAGACTAAAGGAGCGTTTTAATAGTTTTTGTTCAAATTCTAATTTTGTCACATAACCAAACACAGTATATTATGCAGTGAAATGCTTAAGACTGACCGTAAACTAAGAACTTACAAAAATAAAAGGTAGTTTTGTTTAAAAAAAAAAAAAAAAAAAAAAAAGAAATTGTTCCTTGACACGGTGAGAAAATCCTCTGGTTTGTCACGTGGGCTGCAAGTGCCCCAGTTCGAAACTTGCCAGCTAAGAACTTAAAAAATTAAAATATGTAAATGTGAGAATTTAAATATGCAGCATTTGAAACTGAGAATATTAAATAGTGTATGTCAGCAGCAGTATGATTGTCTGAGAAAAACCTAAAGTGCAACATTGTCAGCAGTTAGTAATCATGACATTTCTTGTGTCAGCAAAGCCTAGACTCTTTAGTTTATAATTATCATTTATAGTCATAGCTATGCTAATCTTTTTTTCAACTAAAGAATTTTAATCAGCTTTTTTTTTTTTTTTTTTTTTTTTTTTTTTTTTTGGATTGCATAAATGTCACAACGAAATTTATGTTAATTTAGCCCAGACCCCTGGGGAGAGCAGTGCACTGCCACACACTGTGCCCGAGGATCTAGAGCTGAGTGTCTTGCTAAAAGATACACCTGGCAGTTGGGCTGGGATTCGAACAAAGAGACTTTTAAAATCCCAGCCTGATATTCTATGCATTAAGCCACCAGGCCATTGCAGTCACGTGATATACATGCTCTTTGCAGTGTACGATAGCTATGAACTTTTTTCTGTAACTAATAAAGCTGTTACAATTACGAAATGACTGATTTAGCAGGCCAAGTGTAAGAAATTCCCACAATGTGTATTGTTAGTCTGTGGGAATTACTAAAAAATCTCAATATCAGCACCTGTATTTTGGCATGGGAATGTGTGTGAAAGTTGAATCATCTATTGCCAGTCACAGATGTCCATTTCATTGTGTAGGGACCTATGATCTCTACAAAGCAGAGATCATGGATGGAATTGCAAAATTAATGCATAAAAATGGATTTTGGATATAAACATAGGAATGAATTGGGATGATTATCACAAACTATTTAATGCTCTAAATGGTTTTGAGTAGTCTGTACCACGCTGTTGTCTGCATCTTTGTATATACATGTTACAGTGAGTAGTCAGTCCATGACCTACTCCTCATTAAAGCTGGCATGAAACAAGGTGAAAATGTTGAATAGCATCCGGTATTGTAACTACAACAAAAAAAATGTATGAATGCAACCTTAAATGCAAAACTCAGGACACATTCTCCAGTGACATTTATGAATCAGGGCAGCATTAGATAAACGACATGAATACAGCTCCAGGTTAGAAGAAACCACTGTTTAATGGCACTAGAGTATAAGGACTTTAGTGTGCTGGTTGCAGATGTTTAAAGGCACCGATTATTTTTACTTGCAGTGGAGATCTGAGTAACATTGGTAATTCGTTCAAACGTTTGCAACTTTGACAAAATGAATTTATGGTATCTAAAAAATTTCGCTATTTGGGTACATAAACTATATACAGTACAACTAGTACAGTACTGTACTTTTAACATGTTAAATTGTAAGTGTTGAAACAAATCCTGCTAATTTACCAATATACAAATTGTTACTGATATGCCTTAAAATAAACACTACAGAGTACCAGTTTATAAAGCATATCCCTAATTGGATATTCTGGTAAGTGTGTTGTTGACCAATGGCAAGTAAATGTAGAGCGAGTGATGATGGCTCTGAAAAGTTTTAATATGGTATCAGTCAAAGATGTATCATTTTTAGCTCTAAAGCTGCCAGCCTCCCCCCCCCCTTGTGTCTTGGCTGCTAAGTAACATAAACTGGACACAGAAAAGTTCTTTTTAAAACTCTTTCAGTAGAAAGGTCTTGGAAATGTGCAAGAATCACCAGAGTAACAATACAACAATAATTTGGGCCGTTTGAATGGCAATGACATTTGCACGACTTTATTACACCTGCAGTTTTTTCAGAAAACCGCAACATTTCTACATTGTTCAGGCCTGACTTTATCGCGATCCCCACTGTGTATGTACGCATCTTCAATAATGCATTGAACTTTTTTGTTAGTTTATGCCTTGAATAGCATGCAGTTGCAGTTTCCTTCGATGCAGTTTCAATAAGTATGCAATGAGCCGTTTTAATATAGTTTAATGTAGCCTTCTATGTACTTCGTTCAGTAAAACTTGGTGTAAAAATACAAATGAAGTAAATATAAAATCTGGAAAACATTTTATATATTTGTATACTTTTGTCTGAGTTGCAGGAATATAAGGTAATTTAAATCATCAGGTGTAGGGAACCATACTTGATATTGCTTGTGAAGCCTGATTGTTGATGCATTGCTGTTTTTAAACATTTGTTGCCAATATGTTAATAGATTACATCAGTCATTCCGCAGCAGCAAAGTGATTTCAGGTTGCTGTGAATGGTATGCAGTTTAAGAAGTGTAGTCTCTAACATTATGATGGTTGGTTAAGACTGAGTCTACCTTTATGGGTAATGATTTGCTGTTTTATGTTGGAGTCTCGAGATTGGTGCTGGGAGGGTAATATTAAAGGATTAAATGTTTCTATAGAGAACTTTTTTTTTCTTTTTTTTTTTTTTGGGAAGTGTTACTCTGCAGGGGTAAGGGTGGGGGGGTTTTAAGGGTGGGGGGGGAATAAAAGCTT
>JABJVR010003864.1:0-15418 GCA_025773905.1 Chitala chitala
TTTTTTTGTGGTTGAAAAGCAATGTCCGAGACACTGTAAAAGTGCACCCCTTTACGTGATTAAAGCGGTGACATAGAAACCTGGTCAATGCGTAGAAGTGTGGATTTGCAGAGAATGAATGTGTAAATGCAATGAATTACATGCATTTTCTACAAGTTACGATAATTAAATTAACACAATGCTACATTATTTGGACAAAATCCGCGTCTGAATCCCAAATTAATTGTACTTGAGTAAATTCTTAACAGAAACTCTGATATTGACTGAATTTTATTCGTTTTTATTAGTCGTAGTTAATATGAATTTAATTGTGCGATTTAAAGAACGTAAAAGAACGTTAGACTTTTTAGTAACAACTTGTTGTTCTTAAAAGTTTTTTAAAAACTTGAGCTTATTATTTTAAAGGTTTTGAAATCTTCATAATTTGCACATTTTGACCTAAAATAGACGTGCTCTGCACGTAACTTGTAAGGCGCCCGAGCGTGTTAATTAGGAGAAATACGGTATGTGTGTAAGAGGAACACTCTGGGCAAGAGAAAATGGCAGGGGGATCTTTCAAATTAACATAGGTATGGATAACCCAGTTGTCAGATAACTTATGAGTGCAAAGCACAGGTAAATACTTTATTTACCCAATAAACATCTAACCCAATAGTCAGGCAGACTGGGGTGAAGGGTTTGGTATCAAATGTCTTTAGTACTCTTCCTGAGTTGTTCACATTTTATAAAGTTGTGAACCTGGGGAGTGGTCAAAAATAATGGGGGTGGGCAACTTTCCTCCTCGCCACGGCCACAGACAGTGCATTGATTTTAAAGTGGGTGTATTTTAATAGGTGTATTTGAAAGTAGAAACAATTGGTAGCATTAGCTACTGATGTCAAGTGGCTTTTTAAATGTGGTACATGCACTATGAGCTCTGCTGAACCAAAGTGCAGAATTAGGCACTTGGTTATTGAACTGTAACACTTGTTACATCTTGGCTGAGACCTTAACAGTTGTTATTAATGATAACCTCTCCAAATGAGTAATTGAGTGGGCCTTTTAACAAGTTGGCGTTAGACTTGTGTTTTAAGCACTATTAAATGTGACTATATTCAGGCAGTGAAGTGAAATCTTTGAGTTGCATTAGATACTTTTTTTGGTAATTGTTAATCAAACCATATAGTTTTTTTTTATTTGATGTAAACACATCCAGGTTTATGGTATTTGATGTGAAATTTCAGCACATGTAAGAAGTTAGTTAGGCTATATGTTTTGACTCTGACCAGAACAATGCAATAGAAATGCAAGATATTTTGTTCATAAATACCAATTTTAGTCTTTCATGAGAAATAGTGCTTGTTTGTTCAGCCTATGATGCAGTTCAGATCAGAGCAAATCTACACAGGATTAGTAACTGGAACGTACTGAATTTATGAATTACATTGTATTATAAATGTATCATTTAAAATGGTTCATTCTAAATTCAACATGAAACACAAACTTAACAACTGACACATTATGCTTTAAATGTTGGTAACCCTTTCTTTTGCAAACCTCAGTTTTGTATGTAGAAAAAACATCTATCCTGTACAGAGGAAGAAACACGATACATGCCACATTCCTGTGGGAAGCAGACAGAATGTGGAGAAATGAAACGTCCACATCCTAACTACGGACTGTGACACATTCTTGTGCAATTTCTAGTGGAAACATAGAATGCCAAAGAAGTGTCCATTCACAATAAACATTCAGTTCACATCTCACAGTGCTGATTATAAAAATACATTTCTTGTTTAATTTATTTTCTACAAATATTCTCAATTGCAATGCATGCAGATTCAAAGTGAATTCATTCTTAATTTTTATTTATCATAAACGAGGAGTACCTTTAACTTTGTCTTCAAAATATTTAATCACAGATTTCCTGTAACAGTCAGTGTCGAGTCTGGTCATGGCAAACCTGTTGCTCAACACAAGCTACAGAGGAAACTATTGAACCGAAGAAACTAATGAAACGTGTCATTTCACCTAAATATTTAACATTATGCAAAAAAACACTATGTCTGCTGGGATATCTTCACTAGTGTTCCTATGTCTATAACACTTTTGGGTCTGTTTCATACTCTACTTGAAGGCCTGTAACAAATGCATAAATGGGGTGTATATTATGATATGATACCAATACAGTCGAGTGAGTACCAGCTCAGTCTGCTGTCTGTGTTCTTTGCCCAGTGATGTAGGAGAGTGTTGGGCTTAGGTGATGGGACATTACTTACCATGGGGGGCGCAGCTGCACAATGCAACCAGAGTATATAGATGTATACAAAATCCTTAAATTACTCTGGGACTCTTACTTCCTGTCACCACACAGCCATATGTGTTCTGTGCTCTGGGGCAGCTCACTCTACTGTACACACTCTGTCTCACTCTCTCTCTCTCTCTTGTCCTGTGCTCTGGGGCAGCTCACTCTACTGTACACGCTCTGTCTCACTCTCTCTCTCAGTCTCTCTTGTCTTGTGCTCTCGGGCAGCTCACTCTACTGTACACGCTCTATCTCACTCTCTCTCTCACTCTGTCTTGTCCTCTGATCTGGGGCAGCTCACTCTACTGTACACACTCTCCCTGTCTTTCTCTCTCTTGCTTTCTCGATATATATATTGGTGGGTTATACTGTGGTGGGTTGGCGCCTTGTGCCCTGTGCATCTTGGGGCACACTCTGTGTGCTCTGGGCTTCCCGCGACCCTGAATTATACAAGGCAGTATAGCGAATGGATGGATGTATATATTTCCCAGTGATGCTCTTTTTGGGAACCTTGCCAACCGGCACAGACATGCACTGCTGTCTATGAGTCATTGGCGGGAGAGTGAATTGAGTGGTGCTGATTCTGACTGGCACCATTCAGCACTTTTGTCTCGCTTTTCACTTTGGAGATAAAGCAGTTTGTAGCACTTTGTAATGCAACAAGTTTAGTTTCTCCCTTGTTTGGTTCCCAGTGAGTTTAGGTGAGTTATCTCAAGTGGTAATGTGTACTATGAACTAAACAAACCATTATTACAAGTTACCTGCTCCTCATCACCAAACTATGGAAATGGGTCATGGCTCTCCCCCCACCCTCACAGTATCTTATAACCTTTAGAATCTTCTTTTTTATAGGAATTCAGTAAAGCTATCATGTTTTCTACTGCTAGGCCATCTGATGTTCTCATTTGATAATAAAATTACTTATGTAATTTTTGCTTTGTGGTTAGTGTGTGGAGAATTTTACAAATATGAGTCATGAAAACTGCAACACGAGGCAGACACTGGCTCTGGGATGTTATGTTCCCTCTTCACTCAGACTTTCATATGATTGTTTTAAATAAAAGAGTCTGCTTGTTTTTGCAGCTGAACTGCAAATGAGACTCAACTGTCAGTCTTCATGCAGTCATTACAAAAAACATTAGCTAAGACCAAGGAAAATATGGATTTTGGAAAGATGCATATGTTTTTATTAAGTCACTACGTGAATTTAAAATGATTAATGCTTATTTTTATGAACTAAGTAATGAACTAAAAAATCAACCAATAATTAGAATTTGAGATTTAATTTTCCCCATCAACTTATATTCATAATCATCATACAGTAAAAGTGACAAGAATGATTTTGATCTGCTCTGAATGAATACGTACGTGTGGAAGAAGACTGCTGCTTTGTTCACAGGAGAATGTGCAGCCTTTTGTTTGGTGACTAAGAAAGACACTTTATGGTTAAATAAAAGTTAGTATAGTTTGAAGACGATAGGTATGACACTCTTCCAGGCACTGTAATGGTGCTGGCATTAATTTAAAACTGGAGACACTGCTGCGTCTATCATCAGAGAAGACATTTTCTCGCCTGCATCAGGTCGCACACAGCACTGGGATACAAGTGTTAATTCATCTGTGCTTGTGTCCTCCTGGCCTGATCATTCTGATGAGCTTTCTGCTCTGTTTGGTCAGTATACAGAGTTTAACTGAATGTTAATTACATTATTATTATTAATAATAATAATGGCTTTTTCCAAATAACAAAATGAATGTGAAGATTCTCAGTCATCCAGGTGAGGCTAACCTCACCCTTTTTACACTAATAAGTCTATTCAGGAATGGGTGTGTCCTGCTACCCTGGTAGGTATATAGTGATAGAATCTTCCCCACTTCCATCAGACTGAAGAAGCCTTTTGGTAAAAGGTGAAACATTTCTGCGTAAACAAGAAAGAAGTCCAGCTGACATGACTAAACTTCCAGACAAATAACAAACTGTGGTGGGTTGGCGCCCCGCCCTGGGCGTCCCCTACCCTGTGCCCTATGTATTCTGGGATGGGCTCCAGGCTTTCCCGCGACCTTTGACAGGATGACACGGTATAAAAGATGACTGACTAACAAATAACAAAATGTTTATCATCATTTTTAATTCACTTTGTGTTTTGATTTACCGGTAATGCCTTGTTTTAATAGATGAATACCTGTTTAATGAAGGATAACCAAAGTGGTCATAGGTAAACAGAGGGTGGACAGTGGACACAGATGGGGAGCCACCTGTAACCTGTCACTCAAACAGCTGTCAGGTGGCAAAGCAATCTATTATACTAACATGGAAAACCATTTAGTCAAGCCGTTTGAAAGGCGTGAAAGAAATGCAACATTCTGAAGGCAGAAGAGTCAAGAGAAACACGTGGATGTGGACTGTCATAGTAACATCAGAAGACATCTCTGAAAAGGCAGCACTAGAAATGAAAAAGTTTTAAAGTGGAAAAGAACCAAATGTGTCTGATTCAGACAGATAACACAGAGTACACAGAGAATTGGCCATGAAGTTTACAAAACAAAAACCGGGAAAGATGAATGTAAACAGACAGAGTGTTCCAGGTATGTCCAAGCCAAGAGCTTACCCTCATGACAAAACAATGGACAGTTTTGTTTCTTCAAATGATGTTGCTGTTTCAAAGGATGTACTGTATGTTTTTATTACATAAAAATAACAAGAAAGTGCAACTCTAACTATAAAAAGGCTACAGTCATTAGTTATTAACAAACTTCTCATGATATCATACCAATAGGAAGGCAGCAACTTCCTCCATTTTGGAGGTCAAGCCAAGTGCAGGACATATCATGTTTGAATATTGGAAAAAAATATTCTGCTGTTGTTTTATTCTATGCTAGCCTTATTCTATACCAGACTATATATATATATATATATATATATATATATATATATATAAACTCAGACAACCACAGACATGCTGTGCTGTTGGCTGTCCCAACAGCTGTGGGCAGAAGGAAGGAGTTTTCTGTTATCTGTTTATTGGGAGTTTACCTGTGATACACCTTTCACACCACATGTATGCAAATAAAGGTTTGAAAGTTATTGAATTTTTATTTCAAAAAATTACTCAACTACTTACAACTTGTCAATAATAACTGTGCTACGTTTTTCTTTGAAAGATCATCTAATCATTAACAGATTAACAAATTGGTAAGCATGATGCTTGTGAAAGTTGTTTTCAATGTTCTGTCTAAAAACCATAGCAAAACTAAATGATAAAAGCACCATAGAACTGATTCACTTTTTGTCAGTTTAAGGGTAATGAGGGATGGCTTATTTTGACACTCGTGCTCACGCAAGCCACAATTTTCAGGAAACTGTAAATGCAATACAATAAAACCTAAGACTTCCACCCACCTTAGTGGACATCTTGTCCACTGTCTTTCTGTCTTAAGTCAGAAGTGTTGTCACACCAACACCAAATGATACATTTTCTTTGACTATTGGGTCTTTCGTGTTGTGTAATGTAGCAGGAGTGCTCCTCGCACAGAAACGCCCGGCACATACATGTGCAAATTTAGTGCAAGCAAATGTCTAGCAAATGGTACCTTTATAGTGAGCCCATTCAGGCAGGGTCACAATAAGAACTTTCTGCTACACATAGTGGCGGCACGGTGGCGTGGTGGTTAGAGCTGTCGCCGTGCACCCCCAGGCCTGGGGTTCAATCCCTGCTCTGGGTCTGTGTGCGTGGAGTTTGCATTTTCTTCCTGTGCTTGGTGGGTTCTCGGGTTTCCTCCCGCAGTCCAAAGACAGGCAGGTTAGGTTGATTGGTGTGTACAAATTGCCTGTGGTGTGTGTGTGCCCTGGGATGGGTTGGTGTCCCCTGGCCTCTGTCCCATGTGTCCTGGGATGGGCTCCAGGCTTCCTGTGGCCCTTAACAGGACGAAACAGTATAGAAGATGATTGACTGCCTGATACACATAGACATATTGTGGCCTCTTATTTATAAATGTGCAACTGGACTCCCAGTTCCCCCTTATATCTGTGCTGAGAGGCACAGCATGAAGAATTCTTCCAGAAATCAAACTCTGTGTGATGTGCTAGTCAAGCCACAGAGGCCGAGGGTTACCTTTTAAACTCATTGGAAAAGTGGGTATCAGCAAACGTGGTAACGGTACCGAAAAGCTCACCTTGTTGGCAATTTGGTGCCCTTTGTATGTGTGTGTTTTTACCAGCATCATCAGGAAAAAACGACCAAGTACCATTGATGTTGTAATGGTCCTTGGTTGTTTATCTCAAATTGTCGCTCAGAAGAGAGCGAATTTCATTTAAAAGCTGTCTATGCAATCCAGTGATGGTCATATACTGTATTAGGAAGAACTGCTGGACAGGATGGTCTATTGTACTGTACTTACACATGTTGTGATAACATGCATCATCTTTAAACTGACATTTAAATTCTAGGAAATACACCACAATGTCTGCAAATTCCAGAGTACTTAGACCCATGCCATTTGCCATCAGGGGTGTAAACTAAATTCCTGGCACAGTATATAGATTACAGCACCGAGGAATGGGCACTTAAGACATGTAGCACTCAAATTCAATATGATTTAAATGCTATGTATAGTCAGTAACAGCAATTGTACTGCCAGATATCCTTAGTTTGTCTCAATAGTTATTACTTTCCCAGGTAAACAACTCAGCAACTGTTTTGTTTGACCTCCAATATGACGGACACCACATGGCTGCAAACTTTCAATAGTTTGGTGTGTTTTTCCATCAGATCCTGTCCATGAATTGTGTTTGCCCTCTGTGGTCATTTTGGGTATTACACTATGGTATTAGTAGATAGGTAACCTCATTTAAATTAATATAGATATATTTTATGTATAATTAGTAACAATGTTAATTATAGTTAATTATTAATGTTAATAGAAACTACTCAATTCACACATTATTATACCCTGCTGCCATTCAGCCTTTACTCCATCCTTCAATAAATGGGTAAACAGTGACCCATGTTGCATGATCCTCGTGTTCTGACCACCAAACCACAGCTGTCCTTAAACTCGGCCCAGTCTGTAGTTTACTAACAATCTTCCACTACAGTAACCTTTATTTTGATAACTCAAATTTCATCAAAGTGCATTTTGAAATTGAAAACCTCTATGTAAAGGGAAGATACACATTCTAGTTATTTGGATTTTTTTTTGAAAACCTTAACCATAATTTTTGCCTCCAGTTATGGTCAAGATAAAGGTCAAAAGGTGTGAATTTACACTGACCTTTTGAGACTATGTTGTCACATTCAAACTCTCTAAAATCCCTGCAGAAATCTCGTCTCACCAATGAATGGACTGACAGCTTGGACGTCACATTAAGTCCTTTTTCTCTGACATCTACACTCAGAACTGCTTCACTGAAATGTAGCTTTTTTTAGAATTTGATTACATGGATCGTATATGCACGTCATTCGTGTATACTAGACATCCAATGTACAGATAGCATGCTTAAGAACCCACATCTGTTTTATAGAATGGTTAAGCCTCAAAGAAAGTTTCAACAAGGACTTCACTTTCAGTACAATCAAGTGCATGAATCACATGTGCACCCCATGGGATCTTGTCTTTACAGCAAATGAAATACTGCTCTCCACTGTGCTCTATTAAAAAATAAACAACTACAAAGACATTAAAGCTAGAAGATGTTACTAGAGAACCGTTCCCCATTGATTCATACTAAACAGTGGGATGACTTTACTCCTTGTTTGCCCTTCAGTCGGATTCCCACTCTGTTCACCTGTCAGTACACAGAGACTCGCTTCCAAACTCTGACAAATTGAATGAACAATCAAGCAGTATTATGATTCTGTCGCTTTTTAAGACCATGTTGACAGGAGCATCTGCTTTGCAAATTGTACTGCCAGCAACCAACGTGCAAAGGTGAAGGCCTCAAAGCTGAGAACTTTGGCATGCTACGATGCGCTTGTAAGGCGACTCCATTTCAGCATCGGCTATTTTTATCTGTGTTTCATGTTCAGTGCACAGGGAACAGAAGTCAAGAGAATTTTTGAAATGCCTCCTTTTGGTTTCTGTCAGTGACTGGTAGATGTTGAAATAACTACAGAAACATGAGTTTATAACTGGAAAACTATGCCAAGATGCCAAGGAGGTCTACACCAACTGTATTAGACACTCAGCTGTCAAGAGTGCTGTGAACTGAGCTATAGTAAATGACAATGCACTCTTACGACTTCATGAAGAATGTGACATAATGGAATTTTTCAGTGTGAATGGTTTATTTAATATCTGTCTTGCATATCAACATGCCCCTTTTGACAGTTATGTATGATTTGTGGCTTCTGTCGTTTTCCTTGGACATTCTGTGAGTTTTTATTACGACAATCAATTGCCAAAAATATGTGCATTTGATTGCTTATTATTTTTACCAGATAAACTGAAAATTTTCAGTGTTTTGAAAATCGATTTTTGCAGGTCTGGCAGTAAAGTAACATCTGCCTTTTTGTCTTTTAATTGAAGAAGTAAAGATTTAAACCAAAGACAATTTGGTTAGAATATGAAATTACCTCGGAAAAAAACATTTTTAAAAATCACTGATCATCAAGTGTGAGAAGTCCACTTAAAAATGTCAGTATTCATTGTGATGTTATAAATAGCTTTAAATCTGCATCTTTTGTCTTGTATTCCCTACATCTGTCACCCGTGTCAGGTTCAGCAAACTTAAATAATGCATTGTGACTTGCAGTGGTGTTGGTAATGATATTTCAGTTTCACACAGGGACTGATATCACCCATGAGAAGTGACTTCGCTTACTGGTGTCATTTATGAAATAATGTTCTCACTAGTCTTTGGGGGTTCTTGTTAGTACACAAATAAATGCAGGATCTATGAAACCACATGGAAATTTACATAGCTCAAGGGAATGTCTTTGAACTGTCAATGAATAAATGTTGTGGTTTCATCACTTACTTGCAAACAAATTATGCCTTTTTTAGATTGAGAAAAAACAAGCTTCAGGGGTACAGTATGTACCTCCCGACAAGAAAACGATGGAAATATTTCATATGATAGAGGTGTACACTACATCCCTGCTTATCTTTCTTTGGATGGATGGCTTGGTGGAATTCCAGGGTTTGAGAGTATAACTCCCACTAAAACGTAACTGTCTGTAAGACTTCCAACAGTTAACCATTAATCTTTTTTTTTTTTTTTTTTTTTTTTTTTTTACTTGAACATGGTTTAGGACTTCAAACACATCTTGCAGTGGGATGAACAACTGGAGCAAAATGACTTTGTGTTGAAACATCGAACAAGTATTTGAAGACATTGCTGGGATTGAAGTGTGGAACTGGAACATTATTTTAGTCAGCCGCATGCTTATGATAAATTAGACAATATTCTCTGTTAAGCAAATATTGTACACATATCAAACCCAAATTGGATAACTGTTTTTTCTGCCAAATGAACCAATATGGATGGAATTATTTTCACATGTGGGCAGTTCAGCTGAAACAGTTAGCCATAGAGGCACAATGATCTATAACTCATTGCATAACAACTAATATACATTAAAAAGTATAAATAATAAGACACTAAAGGCTGGGTAATTCCAGAGAAGTATAGTATTCATTTTGTCATGACTGGGACAGAACAGCTTGAGGCAGGGAAGCTCTGTAGCAGAGAGCGTTTGTTAGCAAAACGAGTACAAAACGAGGAGTCTACATCAAGGATGCAAAGGGACATATGCCAAAAGGGCTTAACACAGGAAAAACGGGCAAGGAAACGACATGGCCACACAACATGGACACAAAGGAAACGAGGCAATAGCTGCACAGAATTTGCTTTGCATCTGGCATGATGATAAAACAGGAAAGAACTTAGTTAACAGCTACTTTAACACAAAGCAGAATTCCACTGTCATTGACAGTCGTGTTGTTTATGTCACGGCAGGACTTGTGCAGAACTGGACATCTTGGGCATGTATTCAGGGGCTCAAAGATGGAGCACATGTTATTTCGGTGTTAAGGAAGTGTTGCATTATATTGTGGGAAGAGGGTCAGGGGATATGACATTGTGAAACAGCCTCATTCTGCCCAGATACATTCCCAAATGCATGTAGGAATATGATCCAAATTATGGTTAATGCTGAATGGCATAAAATTATTCAGTGCTGAAGTGTAAAACAATAGTATTCTTTATACATTATCTGATGGTAAACAAAACAAGCTTCCCTTTAAAGTGAGCTTCACCCTATATAATCTTCATTGTCTACACAAAAGAACTTGGAATTGGTGCCATGTGACACCTGTGATTGATGATTAATCGGGTGGCCAATGTATGGAGATATAAATGGTTTGCGGGGGGGGGGGGGGGGGCAGTGTGCAGCATGTATACTGAGCAGCACAAGCCATAACGTGACCTGCAACCAGGAATCCAGTGTAGACAGGCAGCCAAACACTATTATTGTCATTATCCTGGAATGTCTGTTCCTGCCAGTTCAAGAACCACGGTTTGTTGCATGTCCAAAATCCAAACCCCAAAATCTCATGAAGCGTGACCCAGACAATATAACGTATTCTTTTGTACATGAACATTCTTACTACATTACATTGTAATGTTTCAAATATGGAAAACAAATTATTAACTGATTCTGAAGATGCATTCAAAGGAACGTTCATGTTACAAAGAACTAACAGACAAGAAAAGCAAAAAAAAACCAGCAAAAGTAACATTATGAGTTGATGAAACTGTCTATATTGTGCATCAGTCACAGAATCTACAGCCATTGTCCATTTTATGCACTGCAGATGTCTCAGCTGACAACCTACTTTTTAAACTGTGCATGAAAGAAATTCAGAATCTAATACATCTGTGAATGTTGGATATTAATTTAGCAGATTACTTTTCACAGAGTGAGAGGAGATGTTGTCTTTGATATGTGACCTCACCTGCTTTAATGAGAAGGGGATTCCTTGTGATAATTTTTTCATTAAAAAAGCACCACATATTATGCAAAGGGTTTTCTAATGGAATTTCCTTATAACGTAAGTGCAAAGGATTCTCTAATCACTTTCATGCGTCTGATTATATAAGTTACAAGCAGAAAGTACTTTTCAGATTTAAAACTCAGGAAATGTAACGTTTTATAGTACTTATTTTGAGGTTACCAAACCTACCACTTGCAGTGGAGGGATAAGTTCAATTCAATTCGATTAATTTTTATATAGCGCCTTTCACAACAATCTGCCTCAAAGAGCTTTACACAAGAAATTGCAGATGTTGCAGAATATGTAGTAAGAATAAATACAAATGAAGCCAGACAACAGTGGAGGAGAGGAACCAAAAACTCCACAGTGTGGAGAAAAAAAACCTCTGGGGGCCCAAGATTGACTGGCTGCCCAGCCCCTCCTGGGCATGCTAACATTACAGAATAAACTAGTACTGATTGAGATGATGAATGTAAGTAGCACTATGTAGTCCTCTTTTGCTCTAGGTGCTGAAGTAATTCTCAATGGCTTGTGGTGTCCCTCGGGCGAAGCTTCATCCAAGGAGGTACATTAGGAGTCAGCAGCTCTACGAAGGCATCCCGCTCAGATGGTGCCCAGGTGGGTACCGGGTGCACACATTCACAAGGAGAGAATTTAGAGAGGGGTTAGCAAATAATATGAACAATAGCAGCCCCATAGAAAAATATTACGGTTATATTGGCATGTACAGCATGCGCCAGCAGCAGTGATTACAGTGGGCTAAAGGTGGGGTAAACCTTGGACATGATGCCAGTCTTGCAGAGGATGTTCACACACACATTAACTCGTTAGAGCTGCTCATGAGTTCTTAGAGAGCAGAATGAAAGAGATTAATGTACAAACACAGAAGAGGGGCTGGTTTTAAACCTCAGTCCTGCATGATAGTTAGGTTAGTGATGTTGCAATTGTATTGTAACATTTATTATTCTTATTCTTATTATTATTCTATGGCTTTTTTGTCTTTTCAGCTCCTGTCATTTTTGTGCTCTCTTTGTCATCGACAGAGTGCTGTCAGTGAAACAGGTCCCATGTGTCAGTAAGTGCAGAAAAGACAGAACCAATCAACAACTTCAGTGACGTTTAAGTGTCTTTTGTGTCTTATACAATCAAAAATGGCTCACCATCAATCACCTTAATAGGGTCCTCGACTTACAATAAAAGTGTTAAAACAGGAGCTTACACATACACCAGAGTCAGGTATGTCAGCCAAAACCAATACATTCCACTTCACGCTGCCTGCACAGAAACACTCGTCCTGTTTATACATGCGGGCTGGACTGTCATTATACCTGCTGTCATGTGCTGAACAGCTTGGCAAGACGCTTCACACATGTTCCTGTTTCACTAACGTGACTGAACTTGTGAAAAAAATACCAGTAGGCAGGAATCAGTGCTTTGATCAGCGGACGGTGAGCACCATTTCACCCTCCATGTAGTTTTGTGTTTAATCATGTGAGAGGCTGCGCATGGATTGTCTGTGTTGGAATGATAATAGTCCTGCCTGTTGGACACATCCTGCTCTGGTTTCCCCGTACACTGCTTTTAAAAAGGAGCTGTGTAACAATGTTGCCAAATCCTAGATGAAAAATGCTCATATCAGAATAAATACATGTGCACCATATGTAAATGATGTTAGTGTCAGTAATGACTGTGACACTGAATGTTCCTCGTGAGTTGCGGACTATAAGTAACTCATGTTTCTTCTTAATGAATGATGACATTAACCGTCCTTTAAGATGAGACGCACAATATGATGGTTTGTTTCAAACCATTAACATAAACCACAAGACCCATGTGGCGAAGATCTTTAGCCCTGAGACCCATCTCTTTATGTCTATCATATCCGTACTGCAGAACTCAGCAGAACTGACCGCCACCTCATGCATCAATTGTCCTGAGCACAATTTAGTTCATATGCCTAATAAATGACACAGCAGCAAGCAGCACAGTATGGATATCACTAGTATGATTTATTTTGAGGTGAATCAGAAAATATACTATACTTGTGTTAATGGTCAGTTGACGTGGTTTTGGGAATCGTTAGTTATCTTGTGTATCCTGAGTGAGGAGGAGGAGGAGTTTGCCTTCATTGCACACTAGGTGCTCCATCATTTTTTCTTTCTGGTGATTACTGTTTTTGCAGAAATTATATCCGGATGAATAATTTTTGTGCCCCTCTCCACACCCCACCCCACCCCACCCCATAGAATTTGTCTGGGTAGACAAATAACCACAGAGCCCATGAGCCACTTGTATTAAAGCCTTTTATGTACAGCGATGTGCTCACACTCTGGAGCATTTCTAAACCCAAATGGTACGGACAGCCTGAAAACAGCCACAGGGATTTTTAAACTGTGCTTCCTCAAAGTAGAGATTTTACATAAGTATATAATAGTGTACATCACCATGCTGTGCCTCAAAGACAGACCATTTCCTTTGACAATGAGGCTGGACCCCAGAGCCTTACACAAGTTCATATGAGGTGATATAAACCTACTTGAAGGCTGGAATGATACTCTGGTGCCTGTTGCATGTGGATTCAGTTCCAAAAAAGGTCCAAATGCCAGAATGTGGAAGTATCTTTACTGGTGATTGGAAACAGGATAGAAGCACTGTACTCTTAGCCAAAAGAGGACTTGTTTCTAAAGAGGTGTGATTGCGAGAGATGAAGCTAAATAAATAAATAAAATTTGTGTGCGTTCTACAGGCAGAAGAGTCCATGACAAAATGGCAGTTGGTGCTGAGCGTAACCCTGCTGTGAAGGACCTGGCAAAGTTAATTGCAAAAAAGCTCTGTATATGAATAATGAGCTCCAAGGCAGGAAGGCTATTCCTCCAGCCACTGAATAATAGAACACAGGAAGGAAAGAGGAGCACAGATTGCCTCATGTTTCTTCCCCAAAGTTCATCAACTGTGAGCAGGCTGGGGGAGGACATGCCCCCACTCTGTCATAACAGCCATGGGAGGGGGTGTAAGCTCACAACAGAGATGCTCCTCAAGTCTCTAAGATCAAAGATGCAGGAACATCGAAAAAAAAAAATTTCAAACACAGAGGGATCCCTTCACCGCACTGAGTTTTCCATGAATGTCGTGGTACTGATCAATATGGCAATTTAAAAACACACACCCACCAGTAGTGCTGCTGTCTCATGTGGGAAACAAAAGACTTTCACAAAGTTCTCCCAATGCCACAGACTAGTAATTTTTTGGTATTGTAGCTATTGGACTGTTAAACTGTCATTAGATGGTTCTCATATGACATCACAAATCACTGGCGGCCATCGTGGAGGGCAAGCAGTAGTGGAGTTCTGTGTGTAGGACTGATGGATTATATAATTCAATTTAAAAACTGAAAACGGTTATTTCCTGCTGGGCGAATGGCTGTTTCTGTCGCGAAGAGAAAAGGATAGAATTTTATGCCATACTTGTTGAGAGGTTAGTAAAAGAAATAAATTAATGATGAGAGGAGATGACTTTGGTTAACCAAAATTAACAGGAAGGAGGCACCATGACCCTGAAAACAGTAAAGTTTGCTCAGCTCACTTTGTCACTGGTATGTGCTAGTGTTTCTGTGCATGGAGGCTGTGGAGTATTCTAGCAGTGATAAGAAAGTAATGCAGGAAAGTCACCTCCCTCCGGCATTAATAAAGAGCGTATTCCACACCTTTTTTCACAAAAGACATGGTGTTTGTTTTTTGCTCTGCACATTATAAATTAAAAAAAATGAAATTTTACATGGCAAATATTTAAAAAGTAATATACTTTGCTGACTTTATGAAGTATTTCTTAATAAAAGATTAGATTTATTTTTTATTAAAATGATGACTGCCTTGTCCATTACAAGCACTTGTGCTTTGCTCATGTCTTTCAGGTGACACACATCTTTCACCCAGCCCTTAACACAAACTGACTGAATGATTCCAGAAACATGTGCATCTGGAATTGTAGTGCTGTGTGAAGCTCTCTCTCCATTATCAGGTAATAGTCTACATCACAGGTGTCAAAGTACAGTCCTGGAGGGCCACAGTGGGTGCAGGTTTTCCTTCCAACCAATTCATTCATTTTAATTTGACCATTATCTTAATTAAACATTAATTAGCA